>NDGM010936699.1:0-12160 GCA_002564305.1 Octomys mimax | reverse complement strand
ATATATATATATATATTTCTAAACAAATGCATTTGTGTTATCACAAAGTAAAGGAAGGAAAATTTTGTCATTTCTTTTTTGTTCAGGATATATACATTCGTGTTTTCTATAGTATAGTATAGTATAGTATAGTATAGTATAGTATAGTATAGTATAGTATGTATATTTCTCTATAGATAGTAGATATTACTGTTTTCCCAGTACCATAGTCTTAACTTACACATGTTTTGTATAATCACATAAAAGTATTCAAGGGCATCTGAATAACACTTTTAGAATTTTTATTTAGCACACGGTTGTAAGAGTACTGAAAAATCTTTACTTCCCTTTGTGCTAGTGTTACTGTACATATAAAAGAGAAGACTGCATTCTAGCACTATCCATGAATTTGCCTAAGAGCAGACATACCCGGAGGATCCACACTTTCTTGATTCAGAGATAAACATGATGGAGACACAAAGCTGTGTGAGATCAAGGCTTGTCTCCAGGACTTCACATTAGGGTGTGACACAACCATGACATCACGTAATCATTCATTTGAAGAACATTTTCTGAGTATAGACATATTCTATTTAAGGTACCATTCTAGTTACTGGGCTACAAAGTAGTGCTATAAATTGCAAACAAAATTAAAGCAAAGGAATAAGTTTTCAGCAACTCTTTACTTTCTATAATAATGAATAACAATGTAATGACTTAAATACTGGTGCCCAAAATTATCAAAGGTTCTGGTCTAGATCTCAGATTAATGACTAATCAAAGCAAGTTCAATTTTTTTTTCACTTTGAGTCCACGCTTATTAAATAAATACTCAGAGGGTACGGGAAGAAAATCAGGAGGCACAGCAAGATCAAGGCATGTACAGGAAGACTCTAGTTTGGATGAAGCAGAAGTTTCCTACGGAGTGAGTGCGGAAAGGACGGAGATGTGGGTTGAGGAGAGACTGTAGGAGAGACTGCTGGGCTGAGCAGTTTGTCTTCAGTTTCCTTGGTAACAGGGAACCGTGGCTTGAGTATGTCTTCACCTCTCATTGCAAAATGAACACAACTGAAAATGTACACACTCTCATTTATTATTTAATTCATCCAATCTTTGTGGAACACCTGCTAAGTGACAGGCACTTAGATAAGAGCAGTCCACAAGAAACACACAGCCTAGGGGACAAGACACACAGGTATCTATGATGTCTATTGAACATGACAGTGCTCTGATCTCAGTCTCCTATCGGCCTTCTCTCCCTCTGCTCTTTCTCCTCATGGAAGCCCAGGCCCAAGCATAGGCAGAGCATGAAGGAGCAGCACCAAATCCAGTTAGACTGTGGAAACTGCCCAACTTAAATTAATGCAAAGAAACCTTTGAGCAGTGCATAGCAATTTTCTATGAAAACACAATGGTGGCAAGTAGAGAGAAAGTTGGTGTTTTTACCAGATTTGGAACTTCTGGTGTCCTGAACAAAGAAGTGAATTTGATGCGGAGGCAGGGGGGAAAGGTAACAAGGTTGTACATTTCTTAAAGTTAGGAGAAGAAGTACATTCTTCAGAATATGAGTGGGCCACTTTCAGATGCTTCAAGTGTTAGTGACTGGGATCTTTCGTCTTTTTCATTCTTTAGCCTGACCTCAGGTCTGGGCTGCCCTATCAAAACCTGCTTGGTTTCCACCAAAGATCTCAAGAGAACATCTTTTGATTGGTCTCAGGATTAGGGCTCAGAAGCCGTGTTGTGCGCATGTGTCTTGGGACTCTGTGATTGACAGGTTGTGGACACTAACTCAGCTGGCTAGTCACATCCTAATCTCCTGCTTCAGTACTAGCTATTCACACCCTCCCCTGCCTTGATGCTTTAAGTATATGCTACAGGGCTAACAGAATTTTATTCTACAGTATCTGTAATTCTCAGTGCTTGTAATGGTGGTCCTGAATATTTAAATATATATTTTTTTTCCTGCCTGAAGTAATGCCATCCCACTTTCAAATGAAATTCGATAAGCTCCCATTTGTCCCTCAGTATTCCATTCAAATATTTTCTATCTTTTAAGCCTAGATCAGAGGGCCAACTAAATAGCTCAGCAGAGTGAAATGCTTGCAAGCTGGCTCAGGGCCTAGGGGTTCAATCCCCAGGGCCTGTCAGGCCGGCCTTGCCCCCAGGGCATGCTGAGAAGGTGATTGAAGCTAGGTGTAGTGGCACACGCTTGTAGTCCCAGCTCTTGGTAGGCTGTAAAACAGGCAAATCACTGTGAGTCCGATCTAGTAGAGAGACTTGAACACCTTGTGGTCACCCTGTAGATCCTTCCCTAAAAATATAAAAAGAAAGAAAGAAAAAAAAGCTTAGCTCAAGAGTCAATCGCTCTTCCTCACCTGTCACTCACCAGGCATCCCTTAACCTCAAACATGCCTCTTCTGTCCTGTCTATGTCTGGCCCTGTCTAACTTACACTTTTGACAATATGCACCTCAAGGCCATTTGGCTTCAATATGAGACTCTGCTCTATCACACTATATACTTCAGAATAAGTAGAATAAATCAATGAAAAAATATTTAAATGTCTCAACAGGAAAAAAAAGTTTCAGTGTGTTTTGCATATCCGGCTGTACATTAAACCATTGACAAAGCATAAGCCACAGGCCATATTTTGCTGTAAGTCTCAATTATTAATAATGTCCATTTATGGACCATGTTTCTGACCCAGCACAACTGAACAAGGAATGCTTCTTTAAGGAACACTGATTCAGTAAACCAGATGTGTTATTTTTCCAATTATTTTAGGAGAGAATGAATTTTTTTCTCTAATAAGCCACATAACTATAGGAGAACTACCATGCTCAGAAAATAATTTTTTAAAAATCCTGTAACTGGCATTAAAATAGCCACCTCATTAATTTCCTTTTCCCTAGTAATGTGGACTTTCTATTGTCCCATTCTTTCTTATGTCATTACACTGACACATTTACCTTTCTTGTTTTCCTGTCAGGGTACTTTGCGTTGTTTCTAAGCCAGTGAGATATCCAGTAAACAAAAGTTCTGATATTCGTCTCAAAGAATTTTGAGCATCCGGTAAATGGAGTGTATGGTGGGATCCAAAATGTATGATTGCAAAGAACATCAGAGGTCAGCAATTCAGGCTGTATTTTAGATACAGCAAACCTATTTCCAAGCACATTCCATGCTGATGAGCCACGCTGAACAAATTTCAGAATGCATTCCTTATCTAAATGAGCTACAGAAATGGGATTCACAGCTAAGGAAAATATGAAACTACTTTACCCTAGGCACTGTAATTGGATCCTTTAAAACTTAGTATTGTTGTTTCTATTCTAGACATAAGCAAATGAGGTTCATAGACATTGCCATGGTATATGGGCAAGTTGAATAGTGAACTCGACTGATTGTATTATGTCACCTGCTTTGTGCCAGGTCTATTGTTTCATGCTGTGGCCCAGCCTGCACAGCAGCACAGTCAAAACATTTTCAATTTATCTGAGCCAGAGTAAAATATTCAGCATAGATTAATACTACCTGAGCAAATTCACCACCATGGTGTTGTTTCTGTTTCTGTTTTGTTTTTTAAGTCTCATAGTGGTTCCTGAGAAGGTGGAAAAGACAATTCTGTTACCTAGAGCCTGAAGACATTGAATTTTGCCTCCCATTCAGATTACTATGTTAGATTTCTACAAAGTGATTTACACTTTCCAACTCTGAGTTTAGTATTTTTAAGATTCTGGTAGTACTGCCTCCAAAGATCACCTCTTGGGATCATGGTCATCCAATGCCAACAATACTTGGTAAACTATAAAGTATAATCTCATATTTCCTTGAAACATTTGTAAAACCTTCACTGTGCACAGATTCCTCATCATTCTTCGGGAAATACAAAGACATGACTCCTTCAGTTATGGAGACTCCTATTAAAAGGTAAACAAAATCGATCTTCTTCAGGTGAGTGTCTGTATTTCAGGCTAGGTAATTGCTATGTAGTCACAGTGTATCAAAACTTATGTTCCTTTTTTCTGGTTACCTCTGTCGACATACCAGTCTTGTGCTGAAACTTCAGATACACAGAATGTGATGAGGACAGTGTACTTTAATTCACTGGTTTGACTTTACTTTGACTTGAACTTTACCTTGACTCGGAATCTCAGTCAGTCACCAGGAGCCAACCTCAGGGAGCATAGCCTTATTTTCTGCTGAGTTGAAAGCACTTTCGTTTTCTCTTTTTCTCTACTCAAATCCCTGCTGGTTCAAAATCTAAAATGTTATCTTTGTTATTTAAGAAGGAAAAATGAATCTGTCCTATGGTCTTATATTCTTTTGAAATAAAATTATTAAAATATAGCAAAGGCTAGATTATTATTTTCTTTTTGGTAAGTCTCATCTTAAAATAGGTAACGAAAATAAAAGTTATAATATTTCACTAGTATTAATCAAAGTAATAGTTGTTCACATATGTACTCTTCTATCTGGTATATATGGATTTTTAATCGAGTCAAATCTAGCTTATTTTTATTTGAATTTCCAATGAACTAATTTTTGCATGCTCTGTATTTGAAGAATGAATTCATTTAACTTAAATAAATTTTTATCAATTAATTTTCACTTCTCAGAAGCAAGTAACTCTTGCTTTAATTTCTTACATATCTTTATTTTGCTTCTGTATTAGCTTTCCATCTTTTCTTCATTATTCACAGATTTTATTGCATAAATATAAATATATATATATATATATATCCATATTATTAATAAACTTAAGTAAATAAATCCTGCAAATGCAGTGACATTTTACAGGAAGTAACAATAAATAGAAAAGTAAGCTGTGACCACTTGAGCTTTTATTGGTAATTTTGGGAAAATTGTCATTGTATGTATTAATTAGGAGTATAAAGGATAGATTTGACATGGAATAAAATGTGCAGAACCCACCAAGCATGCTAATTTGTTCAATTGGACTTTGAATGGGCAGGAGAGAGAGCTCATGATCAACGTTTGCCAGATGGCTGATATGAATCACAAATGTGATGAAATAAATGAAACAGTCATCGGACCAAATAGTTCTGATCAGAGTTATTAATAACATTTAGAAATGTTTGCTTTATATTTCATTTCATGCTTTGAAATCATCCATGAAAAAACATCACAACAGCTTGTGAAAGGTGTATATCATTTTTGGGCTTCAATGACCTTTATTTTAATGATGGGGAAGAAATGTCAAAATGATCATTTCTAACACTAAAATGTTAATACCCTTTAATTATAGTCAACCTATATCTATTAAAGGTTAAATTATACCTCCTAAGGGTTAAATTACATAATTTATTCAAGGTTAGAAACAAAAAGTAGATGTGTGTGTATGTCACTTATAGCTAGATATATTTTATTTCATTATTTTATAAATCATACTTTATTAATATTGGTACAGGGTCTCACTCTGCAGCTCAGAGGTGGGGCCAGCACAGCGTGTGGTTCTGGGGATCAAATCCAGTCCTTGCACTTGCCAGGAAGGCACTTAAACCATTCGGCTATCTCCACGGCCCCATACTTTTTTACTTTTAAAACTCATTCTCTGAGGTGCAAATCTTTTCAGTTCCTTCACTTGGGCTCCCTTTGCATTCCCAAGGGATTCTGACAAACTACATTGTAGTAGCACACTCCCAAGGGGTATAGAAATGGTCTCTGTGTCACTACAATTCTTTAAGTCCTTAGCACCTATTCAGTTTGGAGATTTGCTGTTTCAACCTGCTGTAGTCCAAGTGAAGTCCACAACACATGGGGCCTTGATCTCCACCTCAGAGGAGCCAGACGTCATCCTCAGATGGCTTCTGCCATTGCGGGGAGTTGATATTCCTGGGTACATGTGTCACTGCAAAGGATTCCTGGGCTTCCGGGTCCCCCTGCTCCCGAGGAGGCGATGCTTTCCCATTGAGATGAAGGGTTCTCTTCTCCCCTGGCTGCTCCAGCCTTCACACAGCTGCTGTAACTCATGAGGGCAGCCTACCCTCCATAGCCTAAGTTTCCTGAGACACAAACTAAAGCCTTCTCCATTCAAAAAGATTTCATAATATGGGAAGATAAGAAAGCCTCACAACTCTCCATTTCTCTAAAAGGGTGAGACAATATATTAATACTTGTGCTGCTTAAGGTACAGCCACAAAAGAAGAAATAGAAATCAATGTCTTAATACTATACCCCCTTCGTCAAATAATGCAATTCACACTCTGAAGAGATTCCCATGACTATCTTATCTCCATGTAATTGTTCCCCTTCTGTTTTCATTTTAAGTTAGAAAACTATAGTTTTACTGTTATTTATGGATGGAAGTGTAAATATTAGTTACAGAAATAAACACATTTAATGTTGTTTTGTATCAGATATCTTGCTAAAGAATTAACATAATATTATTCTAAGTAATGTAAAGTTTATACTTAGTATTAAACCTAAAAAATTTACTCAATATTATATATGTGGAATCAAAAGGTTATTTTGAATATTTTTCTCTGCACTGTTTTCTCTGTCACAGTGTATTATAGACATCTTTCACTGTCACTGCACACACATGGACCTCATTGTCTTAAGACTACATAGCATTTCCCAATGCAGCTGTCCCTTTATCTGGTTATGATGTTTAAATAGATCCGATATTTTACTATTACAAATAGTTTAACAGTATATATCACTTTACACTCATGGCCATACATTTCTGTTCTTATCTCAGAAGGATTGATTTCCCAACCATGAAATAAATAAATAAAAGAATATATGCTCCTCTGATTTTCAAGTACTTTCCTCATATTGTCCCAGGATGATCAAATTATATATTCAGCAACAATGCATGAGAATTATTTTTCTCTTCCACTCTGCTAATGCTGGATGTTATAATATTTTCTTCTTAATTTTTCAGGTTAGCTTGTGAAAAATAGAGAAGTATTTTTTATTTAATCGCTACTAAATTAAGTATTTTAATGGTTGCTTATCTAAATTAATTTTTGTTTCAATTTATTTTTGATTTCTTTATAGATTTTTTTAATTGATGTGTCTTATTTGACATTATTTTCTGTACTTTGTCATTTTCTTTACATTACTAGAAATAGAACCTTACACAAATTAGGCAAATACCATGCTGCTGAGCTAAACCACTAGCCATTTTTTTTTTGCTTTCTATATTAGGTGAAAACACTATTTACAAATTTTATGGAGAAATGAATTGATATTTAATAAAATTATATCAATTGTCCAAGGATAATAAACCAAATTTTTGTATAATCTTTCTGCTTGAACTTGAGGCTATGCCATAATAACTACTCTAAATTATTTTCATGGCATTCTTTGTGGTATTTCCTCCTAAAAATCAATTTCTCTTAAATCTTGTTTAAACAGAAATCAAAACAACAAAAATATTCATACAAGCAAATAGACCCTTTCTTTATGAATAATTATATTAAAAGTAAAGTAACAAAGAGATCATTTCTTCATTAGAGTTAGGTTCATGTGTTCATGATCAAAATTCAGTGAGTAATGTCTAAAGTAAATGCTCTTAACCATAAAAAAGTTTTTTATTTTTTTCTCCTTTGGCTTATAGTATAGTTGTCATGGAAATGTGACACTATCTTTAATATGTCATACACATTAAAATAATCTATATTTTTCTTAGATATTCTTCATTTGTGTATGTGCTTTTTAAAAACTCTGCACATTTGATTTGTGGAAATCTGAAAAATACTTTCAACTGATGAAGAGACACATACTCATTACTGATTACTATATTCAGGTTGGTCAGGGTGTAGAAGAATTGTGGTATTTTTACACTGTCCAAGAAATAAATTGACTGCTAAGAGTCTCCTATCCTCTTGAATTTTAGTGTGTATTCCTTTCATCTTTTAGGTTCTGGGAAGCAATACATAATTTAAAGTTTAATACTGTCCTTTCGTTTTCACATGTAGCAGATGGCCCAGGCAACTCCTTCCTACTATCTAATTCCTTGGTGACATTTATTATTCATCAGAAAGGAAGTTAGAAAACATTATCTTTCCAATTGCTGGTTTGCTTAATTAAATAGATTAAAGAAAATATCCTGTAGCTAGCCAAAAAAAATAAAAAAGTTATGTAGCTTACAATGAAGAAATGACCAGTTTTTCCCACCTCTCCTCACTGTTTAGATCTTTATGTATCTAATTAGAGACCCTGCTACAGTTGAGGAAAATAAGTTTAATTCTGAGTCTATTTTCATTTTGGAAACCAATTTTTTATCATACATATTTTTCAGAGTGAGTACCATGGAGTAAGTTTATTTCCTGTGTCGTGGGGAGAGAAAAATAACCAAAAAAATGATTTTGATAAGACTTTTTTGCATGCAATACTTTGCATAGGTTACAACACCAAAGACAGAATTAATTCTGGCTTCTGATATAGCTAAAATTATTAGCTCGAAGAATATCACCAGTGATCATTAATTTTCTGTCATTTGGCCATAGTTTCCTGGGTCTCAATTCCTTAACAACACAAAAGGGTAAAAACAATTTCTATCGAGAGCAGAAAGACTGCCATGACACATTTTTCATGCATCTTTTTCTTGTATGTGTTCTCCTACCAATTGATGATTGAGGCCAGGAGAAAGAGTAACCAATTAGGTTAAGACTCACCACACACTCATTCTGGGACCTGACAGCAGAGTTTCTCCCTAATCAAGTCCATGTCTCAGAAAGTAAATCTGGTATCAAAGAAAACAGAGATCGATTGCAAGAGAAAATGAAATTTCTAAACAAAGTTATCATGCCTGCTATGTAATGAATAATATGCATGAAAAGAAATGGAGCTTTGCACAGAGCCTATGCTATACACAGGAAAAATATATGGATTTTTGTCTATGGAGCAGGTGGTAAACCATATCAGTTTTGACACTCATATTTAGTTTTACCTTTAGATATGGACCTTGTCAAGAGGCAATTGATAGGTTATTTAGGCAATATAAGTTACAACAAGACAGATACTGTAAATGTCCTACATGGATAAATTGCTAAATAGGTAAATAAATAAAAATGGTGGCATACACCATGAGTGTTTATCTAATGTTTCCAGAATTAGTGCTAATATTATAATGGGGGGATAACCAAATTTGATCACTTTCTCCATGTATTTTTATAATTGAATTGGCTTTCTACTAAAGATTTTGAACCATTATAAAATAATTATTGTATTTATCACTCAAAGTAGGAGATAGTATAATATAGTGGAAAGACACACATTTGAAGAGCCAGGTGACGTTGGCAGAGTTCTACCTCTGTGATAAAACTGAGACCTTGGCGGCCACCTAGTTTCTCTAGCCTTCGTGAGAAGGAATCATATATATCATAGCCCTTCCTTATGCATGAAGATATGTTTCAAGGTCCCCAGGGAATGTGTAAACCTTCATATAATAGTGAATTCTAATAACTATAATAAAATTCTGTACAAACTTCTCCCTCTTTCAAAATATTGCATTTTGGGGCCAGGGAGATGGCTCAGTGGAATAAGCACTTCCCTGGCAAGCCCATAGGCCTGAGTTCAATCCTCGGTTCCACCAAAAAAAAATGCATTTTATTTTCACTTGAAATACCATATGGCTTCTCTCTCGTGCATCCAAAGTACCAGCTTCATTATTTGTCCTCTTTGAGGCTATTACTAAGAGAAATAAAGGGCACTTAAACACAGGCACCCTGATATGACAGTTGATCTCTGTGTTAGTCAGCTTTCCATCACTATGAAAAATACCTGAGATAATGAACTTAGAAAAAGGAATGCTTGATTTCAGCTCACAGTTCTAAAGAGCACAGAAGATTCAGCTTAAGGTCTGTTAACTTTGTTGCTTTGAGTTTGTGTCGCAAGACTGTGGCATGAACATATAGCATATGGCAGAGCAAATTGCTCACCTGAAGGCTGCTAAGCCAAAAAGAAAAGAAAGGAACTGGAAAGAGTCGGGGAATTTCACAGCACCTTCAAAACCATGAATCACAATGACTCAAAAACCTACAGCTTCACCCCATCTTTAAAGTTACTATCATCCCTTCCAGTAGTGCTACAGACTGACAATGAAGACTTTAGCACATGGACCCCAGGGTAACACGTAGGGAAGTCCTAACCCACTGATATCCAAGATAGCTATTAAGTGACTAATAGATCAGTAGTTTACAGCTGTGGATATTTGGGACCAAAGGATGATATACATCTCAACTATGATGAGAAAATGTGATTTGTTTATTCAAACCGGCATGTAGTTTAAACTTAACAAAATACATTATATCTGGAATTCCATACTTAATATTTTCAGACCATGGTTAACACTGATAGCATGAACCATGCATACAGGAGAATACTGATTTTGCAATTGCAAGGATGGCACATACTATAAATGCAATTTATAGTAAACATCTTTGACATGGCTGACCCCATGCCTACAGTGTAGCTTACGTTTCTCCAAGGTTGTGTCATCAGCCCTCGAGAGAGATGCCACCTGCAGCTACAACAGATGGATTTTGTGCAGGACATAGTTGTAGGACAATCTTAACATGCAGTGGAGTGAAAGACTGTACAATTGGTGGCTCCCTCTTAACAGCCAATTTTTCTGCAAAAAAGTGTAGCCCAATAATCAATTGATAAATTTTGATAGTATTCTAATACTGGAAAATTTTATGTCACTTTGTTTTTCTCAAATAACATGAGAATGAACACATTATGAGAGACACCAATCTTTCCATACAAGACCTACACACTATTCAGAAGATACTTCATGCAAGACATGTAATGCCTACTTAACATTACAAAAATAGAGAATGTCACATAGTATAGGACAATTTGGGGTTTTTTCCTCCTCAAATTTTATCAATTCAGAATCATTGAGTTATATTAATGAAATGTTCCATTCATCACTATAAATATCTCTTTCCATCCCCAGAAATATTCAGTTCACCATTTAAAAAAATCTTTTTTATTTATTTATTTGGTACAGAGCCTCACTACACAGCTTGGATTTATAGTGATCCTCATGGCTGAGCCTCCCCAGTGCTGGAATTACAGGCATGCGCCACCATACCCAGCAGTCACATATTTACAAGTAGCTCACTTACTAGGTACCAATGTCTTGCTCTTTTATTTTGGCCTTTTTAATCTCATGTTTTATCTTTTCTTTAAGCTTTGCAATATTTTGTCTTATATTATTTGGAATTATGTTTTATTTTAATATTAGATTATTTATATGATTTAATTGCATTTATTAATAGCTGTAATATGTAAGTATTGTGATGTTTAATGGTACATATAGCAAACAATACTTTTAGATTAAAATACACAACTTCATAAATCAAGATCATTATACCAGAAGACAGTTTTGTGCTATTGTTTTTAAATTGTACTTTTAAATATAGACACAGTCTATAGTATAAATCCCTAGAAACAGGTTTCTTCAGCTTTATTTGTCTGAAAAATCCCATGTTTAGCTTTTGATTTTGAATCATTCTGGTATTAGCTAACTAATTCTAGTTACATATATCTATATGCGTGCCCTGTAATATTTAAATATTTAATGCTTGATCCAGTGTTTGTGAATATATATATATATATATATATATATATATATATGTGTGTGTGTGCATATTTAAGATGTTATTTCTTTATTTACTGTCTTGCATATGTTTGGTAAGACTTTATCATAATCCAGATTTATTCCTCTGTATACAATGTTCCCTTTTTATTCTCTTTTCACCTCCAAAAATCTCTTATTTTCATAAATTTCTTTATTGTGTGCCTGGCGCTTTTAAATGGTTATTCTACATGTCGCCTTTGCACTTTGTGAACTTCAATTTCTTCCCTACTGCGCCTCATATTGTTGTCGTAGAGGTCGCTGATGCTCATATCACTGATCTTCCAAATGCACGCTTCGTGTTTAAATGTTAGATTGCTAAGTTCTCATGTTAACTATTTTGCTGTTATTGCATTCAGTCTCCTGGTGGACACATCCTGTGTGTTTTCCATTTCTGTCTTTTTTTTTTTTTTTGATTTTCTTTTTTTTTTCCTGAAGTAAATCTGAACATTTATTTTTTTATTTTTATTTATTTATTATTTATTTATCATTTAGTTTGTTTGTTTATTTATTTATTTATTTTGACATCAGTTATTTTAAAGAAAAAATATAAAAACAATGG
>NDGM010936675.1:0-22590 GCA_002564305.1 Octomys mimax | reverse complement strand
GGGGCAAGGACTTATAGGGACAGGTCACAAGCCTCATTTCCAGGTTCACAGTGAACTTGTAAGGTCATTGCTGTGGAGAAATGTCTAGTCTAAGGGCTGGAGTGACTTGCTGAATGTCACATAACCAGCAAGTGACAGAGCCAGAGTTTAAATCTATATATTTACTTCCAAGTTGGTCTTTCTCGACCTCGTCCTAAGGACTGATCACAAGGGGCCTGTGTCTCACTGGGGTGACGTCTTAGTTCCTGTGGAACAAGCACAGGTATAAAGACTGGGGACAGTCTCCTCTTTAGGCAAGAGGGACCTCTGAGAAGAACAGCAAGTGCAGTCCTCTAGAAATTCACGCTCCAAGGCAAACACTAACTGCAATATCAGCAGTAGAGGATCCATCAAACCACAAACTGGTGTCCAACCTGTGCTTGGAGTTCAGGTCCCGAGGACCACGGGAGGGGCCAAGAAGAAGAGTGGACAGTTCGGCTTGAAAAGGGAAAGCAGGCAGTTTGCTGAGGACAGGGCATAAAAGCTGATTGCCTGTGCTGCAGGCTGGCCAGAGGGCTCAGGCTACCTACTTGAGATATTTATTCAGCCTTTGGTACAGGACATGCAATGCGTGTATGATTGTGCTGGATTCAACACATGGCCTGGAGATGTGACATCTAATAGTTCTCTGAGCTCAACACTGTCCCTGGGAGCTTACCTAAGGTCTTTTTTCAAGGTCTTGCATTATTTTCTAAAAAACAAAAAAGAAATAGCATTTAGCCTTTGGCCATGCCCCAGCTCTCTCTGCTTCGGGTTCCCAGGACCTGCTGCCTATAGCCTGACCTACACATTCCAACAGCTCCTGGCTCAAATCTCTCAGTCCCAGGGCTATGCAGTAGGTCAAGAAGAGGGGTCCACAGAACAAACCTGCGGTCATCTTCAGAGAGGAAGCAGCAAAGGGGGAGAAAGAACAGAAGCACAGTGGACATAAAGTGGGCAACCAGGGAACCACAGGGTCACAGATAACCAGGAAGAAGCTGGTGGGGAGGGAATGGCCTGGAGCAGAGAACCAAGTGGAAGATTTATCACAGGAAGTTCCAATAGACGGATAGGACTCAGTTGCTAAGAGTGAGAGGGCCACTATCTAGGGAATTCATGAATCTAGATTCCCAGGGCACCTGGGGAGCCACAACCCCACATTCGCTGCCCCAAGCCCTTTCTGCAATGCCCAGAGCCCTTGCCCCAGCAGGACCAGCCTGTCCTTGACACTTTTGCAGACACCATCCTCCTGCCTCCCCCCGCTTCCCCTCCCCCACACCACTGCCCTCGTTTTGTTTCTCGAGGCATTAGCAAGGCTGGGGCACCTGCTCAGGGAAGCTTCTCCCTCCGCGGCCACTGGATACCGCAGGCCTCTCACTTTCCCTGCAATTTTTTCTCCTAAAATGTCAAGCCACACTTTGAGAAGTTTGAAATGGAAATAAAGAGGAGTGGTGTGTAATTTGTGTCCTGCTTAAAGGTAACTCAGAGAGGAGGGGAGTACACAGACCAGCGCCTCCTCCGCCTGCTTCCTCCACCGACACCCACTTCTTCCCGCCCCATGCAAAGCTTCCTGGAGAGCTTCAGAAAGCTGGGCATTAAGTCAGCCAGGGCCTGCCTTCCAGAACCCCCCCCCCCCACAGAATGAGGGTTTAGCAGGGAAGAAGGAGGTGGTAGAAGAACCCTTATTGCAGCAAGGTTCAGGAAAGAAAGCCACCCTTCCTCTTCTAGACCCAGAACCAGAAGGCCTCGTGCAGCCTCCAATCCCACTGCTCCTGTCCAGGCAGAACACAGACCAGAGGTAGGAAAGACTTCTCAGGATGCCCCGGCCAGTTGGTAGAGGAGTAGAAGATGACCTGTCTACCAGACAGTGCTGCTTTCTTCCTGCTTGGTGGCTTCTTACCAGACAGGAAAACAGACTTGACAGTTCCCAGTTCTCTTTCTTGTCTGACAGGCAGAAGTGGATAGGAATCAGGTAATCGCCTTGACAGCTCTCTCTGTTCCCACTGCTCCATGTGCTTCTGCTCCGCATCTCTGGGGAACAGCAAGAAAATGGCACCTTAGATGGCAAAAATCAGGGTCTGACCAAGGTCCGCAGTTAATATCCTTGAATTCCCCAAACCACAGAGTAGGTGACGTACATGGCTAGCCCTCAAAAAATGGCCTCAAAAGTTGAGGCAGCACTGCCATTTCTGCAAATCAGTCCCTGTCAGTCAAGCAGCCCCTTTCTCCAGAAACTCAGTTCCACTGTCACCATGACACCCGTGACTGTTCCCATGACTCTCTTAGATGGTCCCACCTACTCTACGAGATGCATGGCTTAGCTTTGGAGGCTTGGAAATCATGCCTATCTTCCACAACTGTGCCCTAAAGTCAGTGAATGTCTCTGACCAGAACCACCCCCCCCACACACACACACCGCTTGGGAAGCTCTTGAGCAGGTCTGGGGTGGCATACAGGTGGGCGGCGGCGGCTGCTGCTGCGCATAAGCAGCATTCCTTAAGTCTCAGACCAGTCATGGAAGCCTTCATCCCGGGTACTGATCCACAGGACCGTTGAAAGCCTTGCTTGAGTGTTCCTCTAGATCTGCTTGTGACTCTTCTCTGGGGCGGTGTAGACCGAGCAGATCACCTTAAAAAGGAATTGGTACCACTGGGGTGTACCGGCCCTGAAGAGATCCAGAGTCCAGCACCAGAAGCCAGAACAGAGCACAGTGACCAGTAGAGATGGACAGCACTGGGAGAAACCTGCAGAGAATCCCAGAGAAGCGACAGAAGCTGCTGAGGGGCTCCAAAAAGTCACCAAAGAGGTCTGAGAACCTCAGCTGCCAAGGGGCTGAGAGGGATGGCTGAGAACTGCCCACTGCCGCAGCACTGAGCGCCCAGGGCCACCAGCACGCACAGATCAGAGCTGTAACCGCCTAAGGGCTGAGTCTCTAGCACTCAAAGCCCCTAAGCTGCTACCTAAGCTGCACTTGGCCGATTTGTGACTTCCATTTGAATTGATCCGAAGAACGCTAGGTCAACTGGCAACATGTTGGAAGGATCCAGGAGCTCAAAATCTACAAAGAGCTTTTTGCTATTAATATTATATTTCTTCACTTGGAGATACACATCTTACACATTACAAATACTTTTGGAACAAGATGCATCCTTTCCTTGATCCAGACATTTAATTTCATCTTTCCTTTGCCCCTCAGAAACTGTGACTAAATTGATGGCTCATCTTTTGGTAAGTGACATCTTAAATCCTATGGGTAACTTGTGGAAAATAATATCAGTATTCTAAAGTATTATTTCAGTTGTTTTATGGGTTTCTGGTGCTGCACTATGCACTCCTCAGTTAACGCTCCCAAGTCCAGTGAGGGCGGTACCAGCAGAACCTGATGCCACTGCCAAGAGCACTGTCCAGGAGCTCGCCTATGGCAAGCAGTGAGGAGTGGAGCCAGGTGGCCATCTAGGTTTCAGTCCTAGAGCAAGTACCTTTCCCTTCTGTAGGGCCACTGTGCCCATGAGATGCTGTCG
Organism: Octomys mimax; assembly: GCA_002564305.1. Classification (NCBI taxonomy): domain Eukaryota; kingdom Metazoa; phylum Chordata; class Mammalia; order Rodentia; family Octodontidae; genus Octomys; species Octomys mimax. The sequence continues at coordinate 19,051 of NDGM010936675.1, read as the reverse complement.
CTAGTTAAGGACAATGTTTACTCTCTCCAGAGCGAGGCCCTCCGCAGCTCTCTCAGTCACTTTCACTAGGCACTGGGTAGGGCACTAAGTCAGCCTGAAGCAACCGGTAAAAGCTAGATCACCTTGTGAGGCTGCAGCCCAACTAACAAAGACCTTGGACACAATCAGAAATATCTTTTACAGCCCACTGATGGCTCCCACTATGGCTCCAAGCCCAAGGTAAAGCAGTTCAAAGCACTGATTTCCCAGGACTGAGCTGGAAGGTCAAAGGTTAGGGCTGAAACAGGGGTTCCATGGGGCAAGAGGGTAAGTGTTAAGATGAAGTTATGGGTCTTACTCTCCAGGCGGCAGCTCTTTTCTGCCAGATACCAGACAGCTCTCAGAATAACAGCAGATATGTATCTCATGAGATATGGTAGGCCAAAGATCGAAGATGCTTCTCAGAACCTCTCTGCTACCTGGAGGTGGGTGAGTCTGGTGAGAAATCTGCTAGATCCAGCTAAAATCAGGCAGCTACAGACAGATGTAGGTGCACAATTGCAGGGCATTGTTTTCAAAGATTTTGCTGAAGCAGGAGACTTTAATTGGCCCTCATGTTCATCTTTGTGGAGAAGAACCTACTCTAATGAAGTGGTTCCCGCTCAGGGAATTGAGGCTAGGTGAGGGCAGGCTTGGGATTTAGCAGAATGTGAGGTGAGTATGTGGGGGTCCAGCAGAGCACAGGAGAGCCTGCCCTGTCGTGAGTTGGCTGTGATCTTGGACAAATTATTTCCCCTCGAAGAGCTTCCACCTTCATAGCTGGGAGTAACTGGGAGCAGAAGTGTGCATTTTTCCTCTAGATGTGTGTTTAAATGACACAAAACCTTCACAGAACTCTAGAATGAAAGGGAGCATGAGACCAGCCCTTCTCTGTAAAGGAGAAAAGCCAGGCCCTAAGAGTTTAAGTGACTTAACACATAGCAAATTCTCAGCAGACTTGGGTGGGGCTACAACAAATCCAAGGGTCTTGGTGCCCAGCCAAGCTCCTGACCTGGCACAGGCACAGTTAGATAAAGACCCTTGACCTGCCCCTGCTCAAGGGAGGTCCACAGTGAACACCGGGGAGTAAAACTTTGCTGGGTAGAGCACAGGACCCTGAAGGCTCAGAAGCACAGATGCAAGACACACTCGTGGGAGACGGCAGTGAGAAGACCACTGCTGGCTCATCTATAAAATCAGGAGGGTCATGAAGATCATCACATGTGTCAATGCACAACACTGAGGACAACTCTGGCCTGTCACAAACCCAGGGTGTGGCTTCCACCCAAAGGGACTGTTCCACTTACCCTACAGGTAGCCCACTGAGGACTCCAGTGTTTCCAGCTTTCCTGCTGCCCCAAGCCCTCTGACATGGGCTGGGCTATGTCATTCACTGGCCCAGGCCTTCTTGGCTCCCTGGAGGCTGCTTCTGTCCATCCCCATCTCACAACGCCCCCATCACCCTGCACACAGGTGTTATAAAGCCACCAGAGGCTCTTAAGTGACCCCTTTGTTGCCAGAGCTTCCTTCCCCCCTCACCTGCACAGGTGCCTTCCCAGGACATGGAGGCCCTGAGTCCTACAGCGACAGGTTAGAACATGAACTCTGCACCTGGCATTTAAGGGCCCTGTCTAACTTTAGGCTACCCGAGTGCTTCCGGCTTCTGGACTCTATTGCTCCCCGACAATTACTTGGCCTCTGTATGGCTCCCGGGCACTAGGTGTCCTCTTCCTTCTCTGTCCAGAGACTCTGTCTCACACTCTAGGACTCAGCTCAGAGGTAACTCAGCAGAGCCAACTTTGACCTCTGCCTCTAACCCAGATAGAGTGGGGACTCTGCCCCAACAGCAGCCTTGACTTGCTGGCCCTAAGTGTGAACCCCTGGGGTAAGTGGTCCTCTCTCCCCTGGGAGCCCCAGGACTTCTTGGGCTCAGCTGTGGAGCAGGACTCCTCTCCCACTGTGCATCATGCATGGCATCTCAAACACCGCACAAATCCAAACACACAAGTCCAACATCCTGAGTTCCAGTCCTCCCCATACCCTGCTTCCTGATACCCTGCCCTGCAGATGCCTCCATGCCAGTATGGCCCTCATATCTTGGACTTTGTCTCTTCCCTGTCTTCCCAGAAGAAGACAGTTGATGCTTCTGGGCCCCACCCTCCCCTTCAGGACTGCTCTGTATGAGTCACATTCAGCCTTCAATGTACACTGTAGGATCCCTAAAGACACAGTGCCTGGTCCACTGCAGCACCAAGTTCTCAGGTTCCCAAGCAGGGCCCAGCACACTGAAGGGCTCATGACCACCCACCTCCCCCACACTGCTTCCTGCATGCATACATGGAGTAGCTGCTTAGTCAGCACTGGGTACCTTGCCAAGCCCTGAAATTCCTCAACTAATATGTTCCTCCTGAATTCCAACATGACGAGAAAACTGAGACTTGGCCAAGTAAGTCACTCAGGTCCACAGTCTCCTGGCCAGTTTGTGGCAAAGCCCAGTCCCATGCCCATGTGCCTCTGACCCTTCAGTACTTCGGTGCCACTGAAGTACAAACCCACTGTCACCCTGCCCTGGGCTCGTTTCTCTGCATCATGTCTGTCCCTTTAAGGACCTTCCTCTGCCATCAACCTGTGAGGCCCCAAGAGTAGACAACTGATTTATACCCCAGCTTCATCCAGCTAAGGCCTAAGGGCTTCCCACTGTCCAATGCTGAATATAGAGGTGAAGAGAGTGGACACTGGGTCCTGCCTCATCATAGCTGGGCTGTGACAGATGGAGAATGCTGGGAGACCCCAGAAAGGGCAGAGAGTTCCCAGGGCCTCAGTCCTGCCGAAGGAGCAAGGCTGTCTCCAGGAGGACTGGACTCCAAGGTTCATCTCCACCACCACAGGGGCTCAGCATTATGCTTAGACATTGGCTCTCAGACCGTGGACAGACCTGTGTCCAGATGCTTGTAAAGACCCAGCAGGGGGCAGAAGTGACACACCAGCTGCCTGCTCCAGGTCCCTCCACAACCACTTGTCAATGAGGAAGCATGTGTATGACTTTAGGCTGGACCTCAAACCACATGGGGGTGAGCTACTGGACTCCTCCAAAGGCTCTGTGTCCTCTGCACACACAGCAACCACAGGTCAGAGCCTCCAATGGGCCCCTGCTAAATCTATAGAGAAGTAGAAATTGGGGTGGGGGGCAAACTAGGGTGAGCTGGAGCATCAGGGAAACCCCCAGCACAGGGTAGAAAGGAGTATAGGAGGAAGCTGTCACTAACACATGGGTCAATAAGTACCCTTCTCTAGATATGAAGGGTGGGTGATGCCTGTGACACATATGTAGTAGACAAAAGTGTTCTGTTAGTTGTTAAAAGGCCTACTGAATGACTTGCACCCAGGATGACCAGCTAAGCCCAAGGTGTGCCAACATACCAAACAGGTCTGTATTTGATCCTAGTTTTGCTGCCTCTAACCTGCCTTCATGAGTCCCATCTTTTGGAACCTCGGTTTCTTCAGCTGGTGGGTGGGGTGGGGCTGGAGGCATAGGACAGAAGCTGGAGCCCCAGTCCCTGGAAGCCTGGTGCACAGAGGCGGCCTTTGCCTTGGCAGCACCAGGACCCTCAGGAGCTCCAGGCAGCTGGGAGACAGGAGGGTTTGCATTTCTAATGTTTCACTCAGGACCTTTATCCCAGCCCCTCTGTGAGTTGCGAGGACAAAATGGGAACATGCAAAATGCTGCTGACATGCTTAGACCAGTGATGGCTCAGAACAGCCTCCAGAAAATGCCAGCAAATGCCATCCACTTGGAAGCGGATAGAGTGAGAAGTGGACCAAAGGCTCTGAAAACCTGCCCTGATGCCCATCTGGGCGTGGGGATGGCCCTTGGCCCATCCATGATATCTGCAGTCAGAACATCCCAATAGCAGTCCCCCTGCCACCCCCAGCAAGGAGCTAAGCACTTTACCCACATGCAGTGGGGGGTGGGGGATGTCATCACAGCCTCATTTCATAGAAGAAACTGAATTCAAGAAAAGGGCAGTAACGGACCCAGAGTAAATGTCCAGTGGCACAATGCCCAGTGACAGCCAAGCCATCATCAAGAATGGGGACACACTAATGAATCAGTCATGGCCCCATCTTAAAGAAGCTCCCAGCCTCCTGAGGATGGGGACAGTTCTAGTATAAGTCTCCAGGCCTTACTCCCAGTAAGAATGGCAGTTATGATAGTTCTTTCATGTATTTATAGGTCACTGGAAGAACTGAAGGGTTTCTAGACATTTTCTACCAAAGAGAAATCCTGTGTAAGTGATGAGAGCATGCACTGTTCGATGCCAGTGGCACCAACAAACCTGGAGTATCATGGGTGTGAGTAAAAGAGGAGAACATGAGAAATTACCACGTTTACATGAAGCTTCATTAAACATGGCCTTGTTTAGACTAGAAATTCATGAATGTATATGGTATGCGAGTACCTCTAGTCATTTCTCTTTATTTTGCAAATAAACATGGCATTGTGAGAAAACACACACACACACAAAGAAGGGCAGTGTATGGAGGGTGCGGGTGCAGCACAGAGGAGCAAAGGATGAGCTCCTGTGGGGTCGCGATGGGGGAGGTTCTGGGAGAAGGAGAAGGCAGTGTTGGCAAGGACGCTGCTCCCCTGCCTTGCCCTGAGCTTTCTGCTTCTCTCCAGCCACCTTAGCAGGTGGTGGTGGTCCTGTATTTTCCTGAGTGAAGATGTCAGCTTCCCCCAAGTGGGCTGAAGGGGCGGCAACTAGCCATCTCAGTGCCTGCCTTCTGCAGACTTCATCCCTACCTCCAACCTGGTATCTGTCTGCTCTTTTCCCTGATTCTGACAAGATATTTCGGCCTGGATATTGTGGTATTGTAGGAAGACATTTGACATTTGTTCATTCATTCATTCATGCATGCATGCATGCATGCATTTGTTCATTCGCCATTCATTCATTCATTCATTTGCTTAGTCATTCATTCAGTCATTCATTTATTCATTCCTTCCATGAGTAAGTACAGTGTCAGGCACCATGCTCAGTACAGGGATGTAGCTGTTCCTTATAGTTTTACATGGAGCTATGAGACACCCACTTCCCAGCCACAAGGAGTCAATAGACCTAAGAATGAAAGCTTCCCCAAGATCAAGGTATAAACATCTGCAGCAGAGTAGGCACTAGCTGGGTGAAGGCTGAGGCGAGCGTCTAAGGCTGAGGAGGAACGTATGTGCCAAGGTCCTGGGGAAGCAGAAGCAGGAAAAGATAGAGCTGGAAGACAGCCAAAGGAACACAGAGAGCAGGGGACCCAAGGGGGGTGGGGAGGCAGAGCTGCAGGCCAGAGCCAGATGGGTTCCTTTACCCCACCAGTCACCGGGAGGCATGAGAGTGCTTTATGTGGCACAGGCATGAGATGAAGTGTGTGCGAAGTGAATATCCTTGAATTTGTCCCCTGCGCTCCTACTAGGGCACACCTGGGAACTAGGCTGAGCCCCAGCTGCTGCCTGGACACAGGTGTTCCAGGGTACCTGTGGGATGGTGTATAAGGGCAAGACGATATGCAAGCAAGCACATAGGGGTTATGGTGGCTCAGGCTGCCTGAAGGGCAGGTCTTCACATAGGGATTATGTCAGGCGATAAATACCATGTCAAAAAATGAAGCAGGGTCAGGGGGACAGAGAAGGACCTGGGGCTGTCTAAGATGTGAGGTGAAGAAAGTCTCTCTCTGATGAGGTGGCGCTGGAACAGAAACTTAGATGAAGGGAGGACTGGGTGGCCCAAGTGATTTGGGGCCTGGTGGAAGGAACCCAGAAGCATCTGTGAGGCACTCTTCAAAAATTTCTCACTTTGCCCTCAAGTCAAAATTCTAAACAGAAGCTGCACCCAAATAATAAGAGGGCAGCTTTACAGAGCTAAGAACATCTGGTGACTTTCAGATTACACTGAAATGTGTGACACCCCTCCTTATTCTTCTGTGAATCAACTAACATAAAACATGTAAATTGCACTGAGATTTAACTCGTAGAAAAGTAGCACTCCCGCTTAAAGAAACTAGCCCCAGGAAGCCAGAGCGCATCATGATCTTCCAGCCACAGAAGAACAGAAACAAAGGAGAAACACTCCTGGGTGACAAAGACTCCCACCCAACACCTAGCCTGTCTGTCCCTTTCCCCCTACACCCACTTTCCCCTCCTTATAAAACTCTGTGGATTTGAGTTCCCCAAGATAGTGCTTTGGGGACAATTGCCCCTCAGTCTTCTCAGGATGCTAGCACTTGAATATAACTGATTTCTTTCTCACCAACTTGTTTCTCCTGGATATTGGCTTTGAGTGGTGAGCTGCCCAACCTGAGTCTGTTACAAAATAAATAAATAAATGACTACATATCAGGAGGGAGGCACAGAGGGAGCATCAAGGCCCACATGTGTGTACGAGGCCCAGACAGAGCTGCAAGAGAAGCGGGGACTGGGAAATTGTAATCTTACACGCGCTGAGCCCCCCAGATGTGGTCAGGCCCATATGCTCACAGCGTTGAGCTCTGATGAGTGATCTGGGTACAGGGGAGGTAGATGCAGCTCCCAACCTGCTAGATGTCAGATACACAGAGTTCTGTGGTCTCCAAATTCAAAGAATGAATTCTAAGGAACAACAGAGGTCATGAGTAGGAAAGCTTTATTGCGAGAGGCAGCTCCTGGGAGACAGGAGGGGATCTGAAAGTGGGTTTCCGATGAGCCCTCTTCCCAAAGGAAGCTCTGTAAAGTAGAATCATGAGGCTGACACAACGTAGGTCAAAACTAGGATCAACCAATGACATTCCAAGCATAGCAGCTGAGGTACTATTATCCAGTGGGGAAGCAGCTCACATAGCAAATGGACATGGAAAGAAGAAAGGCCTTCTTTAGGAAAGAATAGATCAGGGTGTCCTATCACTGGGGTGGCTAACATCAATCTAGACTTTATTGGGCTCGGTGATACCAATTACCTAATCCCCTAGGGGGACATGTAGGTCTGGTCATTCCATCTTTTCTCTTGAGGCCTGGCCTCCAACAGAAGCACCTCCAGCCACAGTTGTCATGTGTTCTTGTCCTCTACACAACTCCCTTTGAGGGCCTCGCCCTATCTGATTGCCTATCACATCTCTACCTAACTTAGCTGTCTATAATAATTTCTTTTCTGTACCAGGAATTGAACTCAGGACCTTGCGCTTGACAGACAAGCCCTAGTGCCACTAAGCTAGATCCCCAGCCCTGTCTATAATAATTTGAACAAGGTGATTCCTCATCTGAACATTCTGCTGAGTGGCACTACTGTCCTTCATCAAGGCACCTTCTCCAAGAATACCCAAGGTAGGGTTGGCTGAACCCCTACACGAGGTCCCCTGAGGATGCACCTGGGGAGTAGTCCCACCTGCTCCACCATCTACTTCTCACCAGCCTCTGCTTCCACCTCCTTCTGCTTTCCCTCCCTCTCTTCATGCTGGTGTTTATTTTCAGAACCTCAGAATCCTTCCCAAACCCCTGACATTTACTCTTTCGAATTAGAATACTTTCTATTTCCCTTTCCCAGAGCAAGGCTGGTGTGTAGATTTCCCTGGGGTTTGCGCCTGCCCTTCTAAAAGTGAAGCATCGGGGCAGCATTGATTGTACCAACCACCCACTACTATGTACCCACTTCAACCAAGGCCTGCTGAGGCTGGACCCTGAATAAGATCCCAGGCACCCAGGTAAAGGGCAGGCCACCCCTTCTGCTCTCAGGAGCTGCTGGCCCAGGTACGAGTCACTGGGAGAGTCTGAGATGGCAGTTCAGGGCAGGAGACTCTGTTCTCAATGATCTGCTTATGCCAGGCTCCCTGTCCTCTCCCTAATGTAGGATATTCATCTTGCTTTCACAGCAAATCACACAGAGTTGTTATCACCCAAGAGAATGGGTCACACTGCTGCAAGTTGTCTCTGGGCTCACCCGTAGCCATCCACAGACTGGGCTGTGGCACTGCAATCTGGGTGATGGCTGAGAAAGTGCTGAGTCAGAGCTTTCATCATGGGTCTCATCAGCTGGCTCTTCCATCTCTACAGATGCTGAGGTCCCCGTTCTGGGTTCTGTAGCTTCCCAAAAGTAGATGAGTACCAACAACCTTCCAAAGTACCAACCCTGGCGGGAGTCTCACTTCTTTTGTGTGAGATTCAGAGGCAATGTCAGCAGGGACAGCTGACAGGAGACCCTCCCTAAGTATCAAAATCCAGGTCTCTACTGCCTAGTCTTCCAGGAATGGAGGGTGGAGGGTTGGGAGCCTAGTTAGGCTTCCAGGGAAGTATATATTTGAATCCTGGCTCTTGGGTGTTCTAACTGTGTGATTTTTAGCAAGTTTCTTAATTTCTCTGTGCCTCGCTGATGGGCTATGGACCTGAGTAGGATTCCCAGAAGCCCCAAGTTCCTGCATTGGGGCCCCTAATTAGGGTTCATTGGCTCCATTCATTCCTCAGATCTTTGGTCCAGCTCTCAATCCCAATGGAAGCCCCCAACCATCAGGCCTTTAAGAGTCCATGCTCTGCAGATTGATCCTTTGATCTGTAGTGCCTCACACTAGGTCCTGGTCTCTGCTTTAGCTCTTCATGACCTGGAGACATACAGAGACAGACAGACAGACAGACAGACAGACAGACAGACAGACAGACAACAAATGCAAAGAACTCATGTATCAGTACTTGTTCCTGTGTGACAAATCATCTTTTACTTAGTTTACATTCCAAAGCGTGCAGATTTAGGCTGGGCTCCTCTGGGCATTTCCTCTGGCTGACTTTCTCCAAGTGTGTGAGGTCCCCTGTAGATGGGCTATTATGATTTGAATATGAAATGCCTGCTAAAGTCTTGCGTTGAAGCTTTGGTCTTCACATGGTGACTACCAGGATGTGGTAGAAACTTCAGGAGCTGGAACTGAGCCAGAGTGAGTAGATCACTGAGGATGTGTGACTACTTCCTCCTTTCCTCTGTCTACTTCCTGGCCACCATGGGGTGAGTACCTTTGCTCTACCGCGTGCATCTGCCATAATATTCTGCCTCACCACCGGCCTAAAAGCAACCAGGCCAAGTAACCCTGCACTGAAACCCCTGAAATTGGACTGTATCCTTTTTAAAATTAATTTTTCTCTTGATGTTTTCTCACAGTCATGGAAACTGACTAGCAATTTTCTTTCTGCGGGTGGGTGGGGATTGTCTGGCTCAGGCTGGAATCACAAGGTGCCTCCACCAGAGGGCTGCTGGGCTTGCTCTCAGAGTAGAGGCTGGGGCCAACAGAGAGTAGCCACACCTGTAGCACATGGCTGTAGGCATGTTACAATTTCCAGTACATTCTATTGGCCAAGGCAAGTCCCATTTAATGTCATGTGGTGGAGACTCTACCTCTTGATGGAGGAGTCATGGGTGTTCTTGAGAAGGTCCTATGTGATCCACCCAGCCCAGCCTGTGTCCTCAGAGCTCTGTCTGGCCTGTCCCACAATTGCTTTCATTTCCAACAATGGTTTCCCCAGGACTCTGTCTTTCTCCCTAATGTGGGGCTGCATGGAGACAAAGTCCTGTGTCCCTCCCTTCTTCCCCCCAACCCCTTCCTTACCTTATGAGGGCCAAGCTGCTCACAGGCTCTGAATAGGCTTGTGAGTGAGTACACGGGGGACTGAACAAATGATAACCCAGGCTGTGCTTCAGGGGCCATCCTCCTTGCCAGACATAGATGCTGGTGCCCAAACTCGGCTAATGGACATTCTCTGATTCACTGGTTTTTCCTGTCCTGCATCTGCCATGTGCTGTTCCCTCTGCCAGGCATTGTGGGAGAAGACAGGTGTGGTCCCTGATGCAGAACACAGTCAGGTAGTCCATAGTCAGATTACTATACTCTGGTGTTAACCAGCCTGGTTATAGCAACCCATGCAGGGTCAGGTGGCATTCAGAACCTGCTTCAGCTGGCCCTTGCTGAGGGGACTGGAGATTACTGCTGGCCTTCAGTGGATGTGTGTGGAGTCTGGCATCTGGGCTAACTCTGTGAGGCTACTTCCTGTCTGTGTGACCTGGACCAAGGCCTTCCTCTCTCTCTGCCTGGTCCACAGTCTCCAGAAGAGTGTGCTAGTGAGGAGTGGGTGGGGACCTGTGAAGGAAGCTGGTGGCTGGGCCTGAAGCAGTGAGCACTGCCTTTGCTAGCTTCCACTGGTGTGTACAGGGACACCACTCCCACATGTGCTCCACCAGCCTGGTGCCTTCATTGCACAGCTGTGAAATAATCTCCTCTGGGGAAATCGGGGTCTTGTGGAGCCGCCCCTCCCAGACATCATACAGTAGAGCTCTTTGCCTGGGCCTCGGGGTGAGCTCTTCCAGCACACAAGGGGACATAGGGGGCAGCAACTGGGATGACGGCTATGAGCAGGTGGTGGACCCCTGTTCACACACCTCAAGGAAGAAGCCACCGGGTAGACATTCAGGGACCCAGTCCTGCTTTGGTCTCCCAGCCAAGCTTCATGGAGCCACCAAATAAATTCACCACTTGGACAAGTGGGGCCTGGGGAGGACACTTTCCTGAGAGGTAGAGGTAATTAAAGAGAAAAATGGACATGCTCAATCCAGGTAATCACAGTAAGAGAAGTAATTTGACCTCTGCTGTCCTGAGCAGGGGTTCCGGGGGCAGATGCACCTGCCCAGGTGATCCATGAGCCCAAAGTTGTGGACCCCCCCTAAGAGGTACCTGCATATCACCTCCATCCGGATTCCCCAGAATGCTTTTAATTAAACTGTGCCAAGATCAGTGCTTCTTGACACCATCCCTCAGCAGGGGGCAGGCACCCGCTGGGCCCCCAAGTGAATACTGATTTGCTGGCACTTCCCCCAGGAGAAGCACAGTCCATTTGCATGGTCCAGTTGTTTCTGACACCCCAGAACCTCTCCCGGGGCCTCGGTTTCCCTCTCAACCCTCTGAGCTGCTGCTATCACATTAAGCAAGTGGAGAGCCCAGCTGCATGCTTGTAGAGCAAAGACTTCATCTTGTAGAAACAACTCAAAGGGCTTAGTTTCTCCATCTGTAAAATGGAAATAAGGGGCGTGGAGATTGAAGTGGTCCATGAGGAGCTATCTGATGTTGGATAATTTTATAAAGAAATAAAGGTTTTCTAGCTGTAATCTGGAGGTTCAAGGGCTCTAATCTAGGTATGCCCTTCTTGCTAATAGACTCCTGAGCGTGAGAGACAGGAACCACACAGGCATGTCTTCTCTATGCTCTCTAAATCTTCTTACAAAGCTACACGGCTAAGTCATGGTGTCTACTCTGACAACTTTCTAAAATCCTAATCACCACCCAAAGGCCCCACCTCTGAATGCTATCATCATGTTATTTCCCTCTCTTAGTCTCTCACAATGTGGATTCAATCTCAACGCATGGATCCCAGGGGGAAACACTCAAGCCATATCCAGACCACATCATACTTTCTGACATTTATATTTTTCTAATACTTGAATTCTTTAAAGCAAGCAAGTATTTTCCTTTATGAGGTGAAAATACATGATAGAACTATAAATAAATAAAAATCACTCAGCAAGTAGCTACTTTACTGGGTTGCAGTGAGGGTCATGGGAACTGACTCAATGTCCATGACCTGGTGCCAGGCCCACACTGGGCCCACGGAACTGGTGGCGGCCAGATGCTCCAAAGCTGCGTCTCATGGTGTTCCAGTGTTTTGTAGCTGTTGGAAGTCAGGGTTCTTGTAAAGGCTGCTGGCTGTGCATCTTTGGAAAAGAGATTCGATCTCTCTGTCCTTGGCATGTTCATCCCTAACATGAGTGGCAGCGAAGGTGCTTCAGCTCATAAAGATCAGGGCAGGAAAGCCCACAGTTAGTATCACGCTTAGCAGTACAAGCTGAGTGCTTTTCTCCCCAGTAGCAAGAAGATGACAAGTATATCACTCTGCCCACTTATATTCAATATTGTCCTAGAGGTTTCAGCCAGATCAATTAAGGAAGAAAATGAAATATTGCAAAGGGAGCCGTAAAGCTATTTCACAATTAAAATAATTCACAACATAGAAAACTCTAAGAAGTCTGTAGAAAAACACTACTAGAATTAACAAATGAGCTCAGTATGTCACTAATACATTGGACACTAATGTAAAATATAGAGAAATCTTTGTATTTTTACATACTCACACTGAACACTCTAAAAATGAAGTTGAGGAAACCATATTTTCAATCACACCAACCACAACATATTGTCTACAAATAAGAGGTTCTTGGTATCAGTCGTTTTCCACAAAGAGCTCAAGATTCAGTAGAGAAAGAATTAATCATTTCAACAAACGACCCAGGCACAACTGGATCGCCAAATGAGTGAAGCTGGAGCCTTTCCTCACACCATGTATAAAAAGTGACTCACCGCGGACCGCAGACCACATGCAAAGTTAAAGGAGGTGAAAACATGGGAGCAAATCCTTGTGCCTGTGAATTAAATAATGACTTCTTAATTATGACGCCGCTGGCAAAAATGACAGAGACAAGGAACAAAGCAGACTCCACCAGAATTGAACATTTTTTTACTTCAGAAAATACTGTGAAGCAAGTAAAGACAGCTTACAAAATGGAAAAAGTCTTTGCAAATAAATGACACACCTAATGAGGGACTGGTATCCAGAATTCACAAAGAACTCTTAAAACTCAACAGTGAAAAATCCATCAGTTTAAAAAGTGATCAAAATATCGGAGCAGACATGTCTCCAAGGACCTATACATGGGCAGTAGTCACATGGAAAGTGGCTCAGTAACAGTCATCAGGAAAAGGCAAATCCACGTCTCAGTGACCTGCCTCTTCCCACCAACTATGAGAGTTATTAAAAAATGGAAGATAGGGCTGGCCAAATAGCTCAGTGGATTAAAGCACCTGCAAGCAGGCATAAGGGCCAGGGGTTTAATCCCCCAAGCCTGCCCTACCAGCCCTGCCCAAAGGGCATATTGAGACAGAGATTGAGACTGGGCGTGGTAGCATGCACCTGTAATCCCAGTACTTGGGAGGCTGTAAAACAGGAGAATCACTACAAATCCAATCTAGTAGTGAGACCCCGAACACTCTGTAAGACCCTTCCCTAAAATACAAAAAAAAATTTTTTTAAAAAGGAAGATAGCAAGTGTTGACAAAAATGTACATTGCTGATGAGAGTGTAAAATAACATTGAGGTCTTCAAAAATAGTGTTGTAGTTCCTTAAAAAGTTACATACACGACCCAACAAATGTCACACCTAGGTACATCCCCAGGAGAAATGAAAAGATAACTTTATACAAAAGCACAAAGCACACAAGTATTCACAGGGGCATTATTCATACTGGTGGTAACAAAAAACTGGAAGCCATCCCCACGTCCATCAGCTTATAAATGGATAAACAATATAGTGCATATCCTCAGAGTATAGAAGATTATTCATAATAGAAATTAAAGCAGTACTCTTACGTGTAACAACATGAACTCTCTTTTAAAAGCGTTTCACTAAGTGAAATATGCCAGTCACAAAAGACCACATACCGTATGGTTGCATTTATATGCGATGCGTAGAGCAGGCAACTCCAGAGAGAGAGAGCCAAAGTAGATTAATGATTGCCCAGGCTGGGGGAGGGACAATGGAGAGTGACTGCTAATGGGTGCTGGTTTCTTTTGGAAGTGGTAAATGTGCTGAAATCAGAGAGTGGTTGTTCCTCAGCTCTATGAATATACTAAAAACCACAGATGTGTACAATTTGAAAGAGTGAATTTTAGGGTTTGCAACTTATATTTTGGGAAAGCTGTTTTTAAAAGAATCACAATGACATCGTCTTTGTGTGTCATCTGAAGATCCCCAAATTCCCCTTGTGAGTCACTGTGGGATGGCACCTTCGGGAACAGGAGGTAGTGCAGGGACCCTCTGGCTTCACAGTCACTTGGCTTACGTCAGTCACTTGTTCATGGGTTTGCTCAGGCACCAGGACTGTTTATTAAATACCTCATGAGCCATGACTGGGTCCCCCAGGAACCCCACACCCGCTGGGAGAGGAACTACTGAGACAGGTGAGCCTGTGCAGGCAGGGTGCTGGCTACAGGGTCCTACATGGTACTGAAACCCCCATGCATGGCCCGTCTGACCCTGTCCATGGAAGTAAGAGAAGCTCCACTGGAGAAGTGACCCTGAACTCAGCTGAGAAGAGTGAGAGGAATTCACTGCATGGGCGCCCTTGGAAAGGACCCCCTGCTGGGTGGAGCAGCACATGCAAGATATAGAGGCTGTGTGGTGGAAAAGGCTGAAAATGGGATGGGTTAGGGCAGAGTGGGAGGTGAGAGGTGAGGCTCCTCGGAGGGAGCTGTGGTCTCTTCTCCAAAACAAGTTCTTGGCCTCCTCCTTTTTAGCTTCTCAAGTCTTCATTTTCTCCAGGGTAATGGAGGACACAGAGAACAGCCTCCTCTTCTTCCTATTGCTTTGAGGATGAAGACACGGCTTCCACCTAGCCTGACCCTGCCTCTCTCCAGCCTCCAGGCCATGCTGTCTGAACATCCTCCCACCCCAATCACAAGAGCCTTCTTGATGAGTCTGGGGCTGGCCTTGGTCCTTCCCACCTCAAGGCCTTGCATGTGTTGTCCTCTCTGCCAAGAACACACTTTTTTTTCTGCCTACTTAACATCCAGAAGATTTCAGGTGGGTTGTGTGGCCCTGGTGGTGGAGGGATCCATGCTGGTTGGAGGGGGTGCTGAAAAGGTGCCACTCACCTTCAGCTGCCTGCTCTGGGCATAACCAGGGCTCACCTTTGTGCACTTTACCAAACCCCTTTGTAGAAAAAAAAAAAAAACCCTTTGTAGGATAAGCACTGTGATGTGTGGGGCAGAGGGGATTCTCCATTCTGTACCTCCCTGCCTGCAGCTGGGCCCCTCTGGATGCCCATGAGGCTGTGAGGCCAGAGGGACTTCCTGAGTCTGAGCTGGGAGGGTCCTGCTAACATGCCTTGGCTGTGGGTCCTCAGCAGTGCTTCTTCCAAGGCCTGCTGGGGGAGAGCCCACAGTGCTGGGCCATCTGCACCCTCATGCTCACGGCGCCAAGCACAGCACTGCCCATGTGGTATGGGAACCTGAGCACCTTCTGCTGGGCTCAGACAGCCTTTGAAGTGGACAGGGCCTGCACTCCGAAGGTTGCAGCAGAGCATGGAAAGAAACCGCTGTTAGGAAATCCAAGCCTTGTTCCGAGGGTCCCTGGAGAGCCCAGTGCTTCAAGGAAGCCACGGGCAAATCCTTTGGTGAAGTGCAGCATACATTTCTCCTGCAGAGAGCCCTCACTCCATGGTCTTGGCCCTTTGTCCCAATTCCTGCCACTGTCTTTACAGACAAACACATAAATCTAGATAGATGATAGATGATACTTAGATAGATATATAGATAGATAGATAGATAGATAGATAGATAGATAGATAGATAGGTAGATAGATAGAGTGTGTTTGTGCATGTGTGTGTGTGTGTGTGTGCATGTGTGTAGAGGGACACAGAATTGTAAGCATTGTAAACATGTCCATTCACATCTATACATTACATGCATGTAATGAGTTTCTCCCACCATTCATGATTTCTATATTTAAAAATTCTGCTGTCTGTCAAAACTGATTTGTAATCTCAGCCTCCCTACTGACAATACACACAAAGCAGTGAACAGCCCAATGCCAGATCCACTTACCTCCAGCTGAGGTCAAGCCAAGCAAGGTTGGCTCGTCTTGCTTCCAATCTCATCCTGTAAATGGATTCATTTTTGTGTTCAACTTACAGTTTTGCATGTCTAAACTTTTTGGGGATTCTGCCATATAAAATATCTCCAAACAAGCTGGATGTGGTGGTGCATGCCTGTAATCCCAGCACCCTGCGAGGCTGGAGCAGGAAGACTACAAGTTTGAACCCAGCCAGGGCAGCATAGCAACTTAGCAAGACCCTGTCTCAAAATAAAATAGTCTTTTAAAAAAAGAACGGGGATATCGCTCAATACAAAGACCCTGGGTTCAATCCCTAGTGTTGAAAAATAAAACAATACCAGGCACAAGGCTGAAGGGCTTCCCATTGTCCCTAAGCACAAGAGGGCTGACTAGCCTTACAAACAAAAGCCTCGTGTCAGTAGCGTTGCTCAGGCAGCAATGCACACTGGCTAACTGATACCTCAGCAGGAACATTCATGACCTAGAGTATGTGCTGATCAGTGGGCTTTCATGAGAAACCCTCCAGACTCTCACCCAGTGCAGCTGCGTGGGTCCTCGCCACCACCTACAAGGTGTAGATGACCTGTTTCTGCATGTCTACACCAGCATTTGCTGTATTACTACATTTTAATTTTAGTCACTCTAGTAGGCGTGTAGGGAGATCTCATTGTGGCTTTTCTCTCAAGGCTAGTGATGTCCAGCACCTTTTCATGAGCTCATTCTCCATCTGTACACCCTCATTAGTGAAGTGGCCCTTTTGTCGTGATGATAAACAGTAGCCAACCAAGTGAGGACAGCAAAAAGCTATTCATTCTGAGCTTGCTACAGCAAAGGAAGCAGCCGCCAACACTTGCATGCTGGCAAAGACTCAAGGGCAGGCTGAAGAATAAGAAATGTTTATGGAAGGAAAACAAAGACCCCAAGCTTCCTTTGTGCCCCGGTGGGAGGTTTCTGGCCTGGGGAAGCTGCAGGTTAAGGCCAAAGTTTCTCTGCTAGGGTTCAGCTGAGCACATTTGCCTTTCTCTAGATGGTCTAAAATGAGATAAGAACAAAACTTGGGGAAGCTGTCAGTTCCTAGCCAAGTCCCAGCCTTTTGGGACAACACACTGCAGGAAGTATTGGTTAGCTCCCTGATCATCACTGATGGTAGTGATTTGACTTCCTGAAAGTCTGTCATCTTGGGTGGCTTCCTGTAGGTTTTAAAATCAAGGCTACAGATCCTGGGCCAAAGATCTATTTTTCTGCACAAAATGGTCTGGCCATTGTCCAGTTGTATATCCAGTCTCTCATTGTCTTTTGTCCCTTTTTTCAGCTGGATTATAGTTCATCATTGAGTTTTGAAAATTCTCTACATAGTCTAGATACCAATACTTTGTCAGCTATGCTCTTTGCAGTATTTCCTCCCAATAAGTAGCTTGTGTTTTAATCTTTTTCACGAAGTCTGTCATAGAGTACAACATGTTCTTCCTTCCTGTGAGGCTGTTCTGAGGCAAGTGGAAAATGGAGCTTGGGAAGAATATGTGAACTTGGGATGCCTGCAGGACAGCCAGGTTAGGATGTGGCATTCTCCTGGGCTGCAGGCAAAGTCTAAGCCCCATATACATTTGAGGTCATCAGCTGATGGTGTGGCTTACCAAGACCACAAGTCTGGTGAAGCCCTCCAAAGAGTAAGGGGAGATTGCAGGAGAGGACCAAAAGCAGAGCACAGGAACAGCACAAGACCAAAAGGTGGAGGAGCCAGGGAAGACCCAGCAAGGAAAAGAGGAGGAGCTACCAGAAAGGCAAGAGGAAAGCCAGGAGCAGGCGGGGTCCAGGGAGCATAGGGCAGAGACGGTCTTTCAAGAAAGAAGAGTGATGCGTTCAATAAGGTAATAATGCCTGCACTGATCACCTCATATGACATAGAAGTTGCCAGTCACCTTCACAAGAGCTGCATGAGATGGAGGGGTGAGGCTGGAATCGCACACTGAGTGGTGTGAGTCAAGAGTGGAGACAAAAGAGTTGGTCAGGGAGGCAGTGTTTCCAAGGGCTTTGACTGCGCAGGTGAAGCACAGCCCTGCGTCTGTAGCGGGGGAGGATCTTATTTTATTTTTATGTTTTATTCTTTCTGGCTCTGGAGATAAATGGTGGCATGCTTGCACACTGATGCGAGTGACCCCGCGGAGAGCAAGACTTTGTTAATGCAGACAGGAAATGAAGGTTGCCAGGGCGATGTTCTTGAGCGGACTAGAAAGTACAGAAGCTGATGTACAAATGGCTGTGAATAGAAACATTGGAGTCTCACACCCATGATGAATTCTCCCAAGGGTCTCCCCACAAAGGCGCATATCCTTCTGGATATTTATCAGGGCACAAACCAAGACAGATGGAATACTTCTGCATCACACTGTTTGTATTTTTCAAGCTTGTTTTCCCTATTCAAAAATATGTCATGGAGCTCCTCCTCTGCTGGGGCATAGAAACCAAATTCAATCTTCTTAATGGCTGCTGAGTATTCAGGAGTCTGGATGTGCCATTATTTATTTAACCAATCTCTTGTGGTTGGACATTGAAGTTGTCTCCAATGTGTTTTTGCTTTTCATTTTTCGCCATTATGAAGACTGCTCCAGAGATCCTCCTTGCATAAATGCATATCCTTGAGCTTTTCATACTCATCAACTTCTATAAGAAGTAGAATGGCTGGGTCAAAATATAGGTGTGCTTCCTAATTGTGATGGATGCTGCTCAAGTGTCCTCCACAAAGATCCCTCCCAAGCACCGCCCCGGTGATGTGAAGGATGGCAGCACATTCAATAGTGGTTTAGTTAAAGTGGAGTTCAGCTGTAAAGTGCTGTCAGCAACACAGCGAGAAGACCATCGTCCCCTCCCTTCCATGCTGCAGCAATGTGCTCACTGCAGAAGGGAGCTCATCTGAGCTGGCGTGTTGACCTGGGTAGACAGAGACTTAGGACAGAGAAAAGAGAGGAAGACAAGAGGAGCAGGAGCTCAGATCTGAGGGAGCTGCTGAGTGCCCTGGACCAGATGGTAGGTGTGAGCCTGGCCCAGCAAACACGTTGCTGTGTGTCCTGGGCGCAGCCCTTCACTTCCTGGCTACAACAGCAAATGTGTCACTGTGCAGATCCAGTGACTTAATGAAAATGAGACAGAAAACGTTGGGGAAGAGACTGTAGTTTGCCCACAGACAGCGATCGTTCCCTACTTTCTAATAGACCCACTATTGAATTGAGGACAGTAATTCCCCTTCCTTAAAAACATTGCAGCCGGGGAGATGGCTCAGTAGGATAAGCACTTGACTGGCAAACGCAAGGATCTGAGTTCAATC
>NDGM010936673.1:0-16308 GCA_002564305.1 Octomys mimax | reverse complement strand
ATTCAGAAAATAATCCAATGTAGTCCAGTAGTCCATAATAGTAGTGGGTTATACACATGACTGGCAATGTCCAAAGTTGTGGGCTTGAGCCTTTTACAGCTCAGCATATTAATATGGCTTTATTTTTTATACTTTTCTGCTGGATGGTTCCTTTATTCCTTAAACATGGCTTCCTTTGTTTCTCAGAATTAATTAATTAATTAATTAATTTTGTGGTACCAGGGATCAAACTCAGGAACCTGCACTTACCAGGCAGGTGCTAAAGCCGCTGAGCTAGCTCCCTGGCCCAGAACATGTAAAATGAATGATTTATATTCATTTTGCTAGCGTGCTCAAGGCCTGTTGTTCCACAGGAAAGCATTTCTGTCCCCAGTGAGTCCAGGCTGCACCGGGAAGGCGAGCTGCTATCACTGAGGCCACTGGAGAACCGGAGAATCGGGGATGAGGCTAATGCAAGCTAAAGCCGCAGAGCTCGCTGCTCTTCCTGGGCCCGGCAGGCTGCCTAAATACGCCCTTCCTGAATCGCTGAAAGACTTCGATTACAAGTTCTGAGAAAAGTGGGTCCTCACAATTTTTACCATTTCCACAGCCTTTTGTGAAGAGAATTTTTTGGCAGAATTTTTTCCCTCTGCCATTGGTAGCGATCTCATTTTACAAACAAGTCATTAGAAATCGAGGTGCCAAAAGGCCATGGTGCTTCTGAAATATGGTTTCTGGGCTTCAGGTTTGGGTATTGCACGTCCTACTTTGTACTCCTTGACAAATTACTTAAATTCTCTGGGTGTAAATTTTCTTTTTTAAAGTGGGAATGCTGATAATTCCTCATAGGTTGGTTGTGATTAATAAGATGAATTAGTCTGTGAAGAAGTCTCATGAGGTTGCTTTGCCCAGAATACTCATTATCCAGTGCTACTGGGCTTCGAAATTTCAGTGCAGTCCTGCGGAGGTGGCAGGTCAGCTTCCAAACTGAGTACGTAGAATTATTTATTGAACTCGGAGAGGTAATGAGGGATCCGCCCAAGTCACCTAGCAGAGTGTTACAGAGCGGAGTGAGAACTACGTAGATTTTCAGCTTGTGCACAACCAGACCCTCTTTAAGGGGAATTGTTCCTGTAAACTGTTGCTCTTTTCTCCTTAATGAGAGCACGATACAAACCTCCTTGAGTATCTTTGTTCAAAAAGTTTTAGGTGAGTGTGTGTGTTTGGATTCAGGTGCATGCTATAGGTGCAGAACAGTTAAGGTAAGATTTTGATCTGAGTTTTGGCAAAGCTCAAAGCTGGAGCTAACCATCTCGGGCAGAGGAGCGTGGCTGCGGGGCTGTAGGGCAACACAGTTCGCCTGATGAGGGGACTCGGCACATTTCGGTTTTTATTACGAGATCTGGAGACTTTTTAGACAAGGAGGCAAATGAAACCATAGTGGACAGGGTAAAAGCAGTTGATCCAGTGTAGTCAGTGGAGGAACAGGTGGCCTCCATCAGTGCCAGCTGTGCACGAGGGCTGCTTTTACTGCCAGCTTATCGTGTTGTCCACGGCTATTTTACTACAGTGTTCTTTATTCCTGACATTGTTGTAAATCTTTCTGGAAAATTACTCTAATGCAGCAGCAGAAAGGCTGTGAAATGCAAAGGAAAACTTCAAGAATCAGTTGGTTATAGTGGAATGGCAAGGAGGCCGAGCATGCCCAGAGAGAAAAGAAAGGAAAACCACGGTGAAACGCTAGTGAGCTGTCTCACTACACACCAGAATTTGTCCTCGCCAGTTTGGTTGAGAGCGAGAGGAGATAGCAGTTGCAGGATGAATCCACCAGGTGGCACTATCAAAAACATTTTCTAGAAATTTTTTCTAACTTCCTAGAAGCTAGTCTGCCTGTTGTTTTTAGAGGTGGAAAGAATACTTATTTGGGGGGAGTGCTTATCATATCATCCTCTTTACTTTTGTATTTGTGTGTGTTTTTCAATAAGCAACATATTTTCCCTAAGAGACACACTTAGCTAGAATTTGCTAGGAGCAAATTTGAGCTGAGCATCTTAGAAGTAGTTACATGTTTTGATACCTTATGATTTACATTAGTATACTTTATGTTTTGTTCACTATAATTAGCTTGAATCTATATAAGATTCTATAAACCTTTCTAAGTATTTTGTTGTCCTTGCCAAAATCTGAGGACGATTATTAAACAGTCCCTTTCCACTTGTTCTGAAAGCTGGCCGCTGTCTCTCCTTTCACATCATGAGACCCCTGGGGAGGGTTTTGGGGGGGATCCCCAGTATTCTTAAAATCATGTGCTGGTACAGATTCCAGAGTTGGGATTCAGGAAGGCAGATCCCTGGACCATTCTGCCTATTATTCTCTTACTACTTATTTTAAAAATTATCATAAATTAAAAAAAATAACAATGTGCTTCCCATATAGTCTGGCACCTGCTAAGTGCTCAGTGAGAGTAGAAAGAAAGGGTTTTAAGTGGAGGATCTCACTATGAAGCTCAGACTCAGCGATCCTCCTGATTTCTGCCTTTCTAGTGCTGGGATTACAGGTGTGCACCACCACGCCCCGAATCCATCGCCAGCTCAGCGTGCCCAGGGGTGGAGCTGGCATGGCATTCTGTGCCAGGGATCAAACCCTGGCCCGTGTGCTTACCTAAGCAAGCGCTTAGTCCACTGAGCTGTACCCCCGGCCCTCCAAAAAAGTTTTAAAACCTACTCATGTCTTTTCAGTAGACGCACCAAAGAAACCTTTAGTCTATATCAGCTTTATAATGTTTCTAAGAATCAGAAAGATGAGAGGAGCCAGGATCAGAGACTTAGTGTTAATTACTTCTTGTCTGTATGGGATGTGGGCTTTGCCAGTTAGCTAGGAGACGCTGGTGTTGTTGGCACTGATTTGGGGAGATACTGAGGGGCTGAACCCAGAGTCTTTCTTTGTACTGAGCTGTCTCCAGTACTGTCTGTTTGTCTGACTCTGTCTCTATTTCTCTGTCTCTGTCTCTGTTTCTCTCTCTCTTTCTTTCTCTTTGTCTGTCTCTGTGTCTCTGTGTCTCTGTCTCTCTGTCTCTCTCTTTCTCTCTCTCTCTCCATCCATCCATCTCTCTATCAGTCTAGGGTCTTGCTAACATGCTCAGATTGGAAGTCAACTTGTATTCTTCCTGCCTCAGCCTCTCAGAGTGCTGGAAGTAGAGGAATGTGGCCCCACACCTGACTTACATTGGGTTTTGTTTTAATTTTTAAAAAATAGCATCCAGAATCCTCTGAAGTGAGATTAAGGGCCTGAATGCGAGGGGGTGAGTGGAGGCAGGCCCCATTCCTGTTTTCCACTGGCAAGGGCAGGCTCAGCCTCTGCACGCACGGAGGGAAAGCACGCCGGTGTCTGAGCAATGCTGGGCAGCCCTTGTCTCTCTGTCCCTTTATCTATAGCCATGTCTATAAAAAGCACGGATGGATTCTGGTGGGGGCGGGGCTGGGAAGGGAGGAGAAGGTGCCAGTGAAAAGTGAAGCTCAGGAATTACTGTTTTGTCAGAAAGGAGCTCCTGATGACTGTGCTTCTTGTGAGCTGCAGCTGGCAGCCTTTACTGAGTCATTCATCCTGCATGCCAGATGTGTGCTCCAGCAGGGAGCTTCCTAGGGAGCTGGGAGCTTTACCTGAGGGTCCCTGTCCACTCCTATGTATGATGTGCACATTACCGTGGCGCATCATACGCCTACCCAGTTGTGCCTGCCACAAGCCCTTGGTGCAGCCTGCACTGGAGCTTCCAGGTCAGCTTCCACAAGGCCAGCTGGGCAGCCTGGTGAGATAGCCTTAAGGGCGCAGGTCCTGGCAATCAAGGCAAGTGACCTGCGCCTGATGGTGGAAAGCTGGGTATGGTGGATAGGTGAGCCAGGGACATAGGTGTTGGTTATCACTATGAACATTAGGTACTCTCCCTAATTCTTCAAGGGGCAACGTAGTAGGTTTCTTCATGCTAACATCACTGTAAACACATAGGCGATGCGGTGTGCTTTGATGTTAGACAGCTTGATGCCCGCAGGCAGTAGGAATTTTCTGTCTCTCTCATAATCTTATGGTTGACTGAATGTTGTTACGTGGTACCTAAATGTATTTTCCAAGCCCTGGCTGATATCAATACTCCAGGTATCCCCGGGTCAGAGATATAGAGTGGTGACAATTTAGGAGACTGCAAAGATGGGGAGATCAAATAACGCTGGTCAAATAAAACTCATCCACAGTGCCCACACTTCTGGTGTCTAGTGTAGATTCTATCAGGGTTATTCATGGCATTCGGGAAGCCCTGCTTGTCTGTCCTCGGCCATGTTGTGTGCCTGATTCCACAATGGGGGCAAGTTCCCTGTTTTCATGGAGAGATTTCTTTTTTGGGGGGAAGCAGAAGGCATTTAAAGACTCTCCTGAGCTGTTTGGAAGCGTGGCAACTGAAGCATCTGGACTCCTCTAGGTGTGGACACTGTCCGGAGGTCCTGCCCATGTAAGACTTTTCAAATGGGCACTGCTGACTGCCGGTTGGGGTATGTGTGTTTGGAGACACACATGCCTGGCTTCATATCTATTGCTCTAAGTGGGCAAGAGAACAGAGACCAGATGTCTCCTGGGCCCACTAAACCTACCCTAATGAAAGCAATCAAAATGGTTGGATCAGGCCCTCCCACCCCAGGCTTGGCTTGCTCTTGTCTCCTAGGACTAACTGCATGCTGGCCTCCTATTTTAACCACTAGGACAAAGACCTCAATGCCCACAATTTAAAGAAGGAAAGGATTAGTTGGAGTCACATTTGTAGACATTTTAGCACATAATCAGCTGGCTTTAAGAAGGAACAGAAGGACATGGTAGGGAGGAAAGAGCACTCAGCATGGCAAGCTGGAGACAGCAATCAAAGGAGGGAGGGAGGGAGGGAGGAGAGAGAGAGAGAGAGAGAAAATTCCAGGCCACACCCCCATGAACTACCCTCTCCAACCAGTCTTCATCTCCCAAAGCATACTGCACTATAAAGTCCTCAGGGAATGAACCCCCACTGATGAGCATCACAGCTATGGCCCAGTCACCTCCTCAGAGCCCCACCTGTAAGGACATCAGGCTGTGTGGGGTCCTCTAGACATCTAGACATAAACCCTAACACCTGTGCAGGGTCCTTTCTAGTGTCCTGTGAGTGGTTGCTCTTGGGGACCCAAGGCCGATCACAAAACTAAAGACTTTAACATCCAGGTAGTAGTAGGCACAGATCCTGGTTTTGTGGGGTTGTGCCTTTAGACTATAGGTGGACCTTCTTTAAAAAAATGAATATAAAATTGTAAATTAGTAGAAGTAAGGAAAAACAACATGCACAATAGAAGATAAGTGAAAAGCCCACAGTTTTTTTGTTGGGAGCCTCAGGAAGCTAGGAAATTGATCAAATGTGTGTAGGTGAGACTGGGCCTTAGAGCCTAAGCAAACAAGCTACCTCACTCCTGAGAGAAACATCCTGTTTGATTAAGATCAGCTACTAGGCACTAGGCAACCTTATGTCATGTGCTATAAACTTTGCAAAAGTATAAATAAAGGATCATTTTTGTTGTGTGTATGTTAGTCTTGCCCATCAGGCAGACCAGCAACCACCTAGCCCCGCTTTCGTCTTCTTGTCTATCTTTCTCATTCCATCTGCCGTTTCTCCCCAGCTAGAACCCACCACCATGAGACCAACAGATCCCTACAGTCTTGAAGTTTACAAACACTACAAACACCACCACGAATTAACGGCATTTTTATTGTCCAACTGGTACACTCTGCAATGTCTTTTTGTTCAGTCTTTTGGCTGCATTTTACTAGCAAGTCTGTGGCGTTGCTTTTCTAGACAGAGTAGAGAGACAGTTTAGTCTTCACTGCGGTTAAATTTTTTTATACTGGTAATTTAAGAAGTTTCTTTTAACTCACCAACCTATTACTGTTTAAAAACTGGTTTTCATTTTGTTTTTGGTACCAGGAATTGAACTCAGGACTTTGCACTTGCCAGGCAGGTGCTTCCGCTGCTGTGCTATGTCCCTTTACCCCCAACCTGATACTTTTAAGATACAGACAAAATCAATGGCAACATCAGATAAATGTTTAGGACTATGGCAAGTCAAGTTTCTTTCATGTGCCATCATGTGTTGGGGACAGGGACAAATGCCCATAGGAGCACATGGCCTCTGACCCTCCATCTCACAGAGTCAGGACATTGAACGACCCCAAATAGTGGATGAACTACACTGTGACATCATCAGTACCTCAATTCCACAAAGAAGTCATTGGCATCATGAAGGTGTTCTTCTGAAGACAAGCCGACTACATCCCCAGCTCAATTTGCTGTTAGCTGGACACCAGAAGGACTCACACCCCACTTGACACAAGGAGAGATGTGATGTCACAGGTGTTGGAGAAGAAGAGACACAGGCTTAATTGATTGAAGTTAGAACACATTACTTTTGAATATGTAACAAATACTCATGACCACGTGCATATACTGCCAAGGTCCCAAGGAGAGGCTCCCGGAAGTAAGATGCCCTGAGGCTTAAGTGCCATTGGCCTCTTGGTAGCTCTGCCTCTGGATTCAGGACAGGGCCTGCTGTGCTCAGCATCACAGAAGAAGGAATGAGAAGCAGGGTCTTTTGTCTACTTTCTTCCTGTTCTGTAGTTTTCTTTCCATATGATACAAAAGTCAGTTATATTCATGTTGTATCACAAAGATAAATACATCCCTACTTTTTCTACGCTCTAAAACATCATTTAACTAATACTTGTGAATTGATCTGGATGAGTACCTGGAATGGGAATAGGAGGAAATAGGTTTGTTTAAGAGAGGAACTTTCTCACTGATCACTCATTTCACAGGCATAAATAAGCCAGGAACAGGAGTGATAGGCTGAATGTGACAATTAAGGACAGAGATGAAGCCCACAGCCCAAATAAAGAAGCACATGTCCTTCGTGTGATCACCAGTGATTAAAATCACACCACAAATCACTTCAAGTTGCTACACAGGATCAGTAGAGGGACAGAGGTTTAGAGACACCAGTGGTGAGTAGCTACCATGCCATGAAGATTTATTGTAAAATGTTATGCTGCACCCTTTTAAATGCACCTACCTTTGTTAGTCATTAAAGCTATATTCTCTAGTCTGAAGAAGAAATATGGTGCCATATTGCCAAAGCTGAGATATGTATGGTACCATACTGCCAGAAAGGCCCAAGTTAGCCATGCTTGCACTTGAGAAGGTTTTTTTTTTTTTTTCTCCAGTGGCCTCAACTGAGATGGGCCTACAGAATCCTGGAGGGGTCATGTGGGGAGTGAGGTTGGAAGACTGGGCTGGTGGGTAGAATAGTCATAAGTTTCCTAGTCAGGAAAGAGGAAGTAGGTCATTGCTTACCAGGTGGTCTGAAGGAGGAGCCAGGTAAGCATGTGCCCACCCTGAAGGGAAGAAGCAGGTGTAAACAAGAAACAGGCTTCGTGGTTATAGGACCTTATAATCTATAGACTCTGTCGATATCTGGTCTTGGTGAAGGTGTGTTGAGGCTAGTGGGCAGGGTCCTATGGGCAGGACTGTCTACAACTTTGGAAAGGTGCAGCTCTTGGCCATAAGACCAGTATATAAACAGGAGTACCCCAGCACCCCGGCACTGGGGACAGCAGTACGAGGTGGAGCTTCTTGAGGAGGCAGACTACTCAGGACTCACTTGGCTTCTCTGAGCTGCTAACTCATGGCTTCTCAGCTGAGAAGAATGGTAGGACTGACACAGACTGGTTTTGAGGGTTACATGAGCGGTCAAGTTGGAGTACAAACATAAGGATGCTTATACTAATTATACTTCTTTGCTAAGTGCTTTTCCAAAGACAACTTTTATTTATTATTTTTTCAGCCCATCATTATCATTACCGTTGTTATTATTATCTGTGACTTGGATTGTGGTAAGGGGGTATGAGACCACTGGAACCCAACCTACTCACCTCCTCCATGTCCAGAAGTCAGGGTCCTACAGATGTCTGTAGCCCAAGCCTCCAGGATACCTGAAGGGCATCCAGTCCAGGGTGAGCCTCTGGAATCCTCTTCTC
Organism: Octomys mimax; assembly: GCA_002564305.1. Taxonomy (NCBI): domain Eukaryota; kingdom Metazoa; phylum Chordata; class Mammalia; order Rodentia; family Octodontidae; genus Octomys; species Octomys mimax. The sequence goes on along the minus strand of NDGM010936673.1, from coordinate 8,238 downwards.
TAGTAGGGCTTGGGCCATATGCTCAGGGTGCCCTTGTGGCCCAGGGTTCTGGGGGAGGCCAATGAAATAAATGGAAACATAGAGAAAATGTCTCATTTACTGAGTACCTATTGTATGGCAGTGAATCTGAAGGCACTCAGACCTGCATATGTTATCTTGTTTATCAAAGCTGTAGTTAGATATCATTTTCTATGCCAAAAAGAAGAAAGAAAATGGATGCGTTGAGAAGCAAAGTTTGCCCAAATGCCAAACTATACCCAAGATCAGCCTCAAATCTGCATCCATGTGGAACTATAGTCCACATTCCTTCCATTACGTCAGGAGGGAAGAAAGCTGCTTGGTCAGTGATAAGCTCATTGTCCACAAAACAATCTTCAACTTAAATGAGAAAGTAAATTCTAAGTTAATTTAACTTAAGAAACAAGCCTGGATTTTGAATAGAAGTGAACTAACCCTAGCCCTATTGCTAACCCCAACCCTAACATTAACCCTAAACCTAATTTGTTACCCTTGAATAGGATGTCATTGAAGAATCATGTGACATTGTGTGGACTGTTTAGTGTCTGAGCATCTCTAAGGGTGTGATATGGTGACATGTTTACATTGGTCATCAAAAATGGTTAAGTTTTCTGTAAAAAATATGGCTTTATTAAAAATACTCTTGATAAACTAAATTAAGAGACAAAGGGGCTCAGAGAGCTGTAATACTAATTATTATAGATTTCATTACATACTAAATATAGTCATACTCTGGGTATCTAAGTCTTCTAAGATTTAAACAAGAACTGTTATGGTGATACCTTTTTCTAGACTTAGATATCTGCTTTTTATAATTTGTTGATGATCAGTGTAAACATATCACAATAATATGATTAGCAATATCTATCAGGGTGTGTCTCACATCAGGTCATGGAAATTATTGGGAATCCCATTAATGATCAAAGGCTGAAATGAGATGTTTCCAAACAGCTGTTTTTATTTACCAAGTAGAGTTCTGTCCAGTAATTTTTTTCAAGCCTTTGTTAAGACAAAAATCTCATTTTGTCTTAACATGTATTAGACGACCTATGAGACACATATTATAGCAAATAACGCATTATTTTGGCTAATGAAAGACTCCCAAGTTATTGTGTATGGATAACAATATGTATTATGTTTGTAAAACCAGTCTCAGCATCATTTGGATTAGCTGGCAACTGGGATGGAAATAGGTCCTTAATTCTAGTGACATTTTATCTACAAACCAACTTAAGTAATAGACAAATGTCTTAAAAAAACTAAGAAGGCAAAAAGAAGAAAAAGTTGAGCTCAAACAAAACAGCTGTAAATGTGGTATGGTCACAAACTGAACAGACAGATGGACGTAGAAACTTAAGGCAAGTTGTCTATTAAAACCTGTGTGCACTCAGATGTATTTAGCCAAGTTAAATTATAAGATCTCTTGTATAAAGTGACTCAGTACTTTTTATAAAAATTAACAGAGATCTCTTATAATAAGATATAGAAGGAATAAAACCTTTTACTTATAATCAATAGTTTTTTTTCTGTATTTTATTTTGTCTTAAGAATTTCAGCAACTTGGTGCCCTCTTTCTTCATGCAGCCTTGGCTCAGTTGATTCTACACCTACTGTCACCTACTCAGGCCTTCTTTTATTCCAACAGTATTTGTAGGACCTCACACTGCCAGGGGAAGCCCCAAGCCAGCTCTGAATTTCCTACATATTTTATCTTTGTCTGTCTGTACTTTAGGGTTTATTTTTTATCTCCATGAGGGAGAGTAGTGTATTTGATTGTGGTGCACATATATTACAATATCTAAACAGGATACGATATCTTTCTCCAGGAGGGCAAGTGGATATTCAGATATAATTAAAAATGAATGGGTGAAGAGAAAGTCATCCCAGTTACAGTTTAAGGATTGAGATAAAGTGAGCTACTCTTCTCCAGTGGCTCTTTTTACTGAGATATAATGGCTAGAAGGAAGGCCAGAGTGGAAGAGGACATGTGCCAATATCCAGAAAAAGACTGGTTTCCCCCCTCTATATCCATGATTGCTTGGGGGCTCTTTAGTGGAGATGACCCTTTTGCCAGAATGAAAAGGCAGAGAGTGCCTTTGGCCCTCTTGTCTTATTAGACCAGCTGGAAAGATGAGTCTGAGCTCTGGGAACTCTGCCTCAGAGTGCAGTACTGCTTCCAATGGCCACCTTTGCTGTCATAGTACGATATAGGAGGCCTCTTAGGAGAGTGGCTCGTAAGGTGTCCTATCTTTCCACAGCAGAAGTAGGTGAGTTTAGTTATGGAACTCTTTTTTTTGAACGCTGAGAATCAGACTTAGACCTGTTTTTTCAGAGCCAAAACAAAAGTATTCACTTCTTTTTGGTCTCCTTGTTTCCTGTCCTTTGCTTCCACCCAGTATGGATTTTAGAATACAGAGAAGGCAAGTTTCACTACAGTATCAAGTGAACTATCTGGAGTAAAAGCTATATTTTGTAAATTTTTCTTAATATCTGGGGTTGATGGGGTGATAAACTTATATAAGAATAATCTGTTCTATTAAATCAGGAGGTATGGACATGTTTCATCGATGCCTCTCTTAAATGCTCTAAGAAGACAGAGGAGTTTTCATCTTTCTTCTTATAAATGGTAGACAATTAAAGTAACTATCTTTTTTAGACCTTCAAGAATACATACCTGAAATTATCTCTTACTCCAATCTCTCACTTTGGTGTTAGGCCAGTAGGTGTCTTGGGTAGGGGCCACTTGGGCTCCAGGGTAACTGCCTTCTGGCTGTCTAAAATTAAAATAATGTTCATTCCAAATTATAACAGCAGCTTGTAATGCTGTGTGTTTTTCAGTAAAAGTTAATGTTTGACTTAAGAGTACCATTACATCTCCTCAGTTCAGTTTGCAGGTCTAAATAAGTCCACTAAAGACCTTAGTGTATTCATCAGGGTCTTCTGAAAACTCTCTTTGATCTTATTTGATCTTCTGTAAGTCATTAAGGAGAAGAGATATGAACATTGATAGTCTTTGTGACAGTTACTCTTCTCGGTTTTCTGGGACAAAACACCCATTACCCAAAATTCAGGAAGGAAAGGTTTATTCAGTTCTCAATTAGTGGAGGTTTCAGGTCATACTCAGCTGGCTCCAAGGCAGAGAGGCACATGGCACAGCGTGGTCATCCATGGTTGTGGCAAAGAGCAAAGAAGTGGCAGCAACTTAGGCAGCTAGCTAGCCTGTCTCTGTTCCTTACATTGTAATCCAAATTACTCAACCCAGGGCCAGGGTGTAGCGCTCACATCTGCAATCCCAGCATTGGATCAAGAATCAATCACAAACTCCAGAAGCAGCCCATGACTGCATGAGGCTTTCAGGGGACAACTAGGCCCAAACTATAACATTCTGCACCTGGAACCACCAAAGACTCATGCATTTCCCTTTATGCAAAAGGAATTTTAAGTCCATCTTTAAGAGTTGGCAAAGTCCTAACACTTTCAGCATTGCTGCAAAGTTCAAGTCCCAAGTCTTCTTGGAGATCTAAAGCAAAGTCTTAGCTGTAAGCCCCTATACAAATGAAAAGTTAAACACTTTCAGCACTCAGTGGAACAAGATAAACCTTACCATTCTAAAAGGTATGCACAGCAGGATACCACACATTGGGACCAAAGCAAGTCCAGAATCCAGAAGGGTGAACATTAAGTCCTATAGCTCCATGTGGAACACACAAACACACACACACACACACACACACACACACAGATTCTGTGGCAAATTGTAGCTCTACATGGCTCCACTCCTGTGGCACTTCTGGTGGTTGTAGCTCTCGTGGCTTCTCTTGCTCTCCTTTTCTTAGATGATCCACATTCCTGGATTTTCCAAACTTCTGGAAGTTCCACTGCATATTAAGCTTCTTACTCTGTTTTACTCATTGTCCTCTCAGAGGCACACTACCTGGCCTCCTAGCCCTTCTAAAATTGAGGTGGAAGCCTTCTTAACCTCAGAACTCCTGCATTCTGCCTATACCTAAAACCAACACCATGTGGATGATGACAAGTTCTTCTGCTGTCTGAAGCAGTAGCTAGGTGTTCTTCTCTCTTGGCTGTCGGAGTCAAGTTCTTGGACCCCTGAGCACTATGACCCTGATTCTTGGGAACGTATTCTCTATGCTGGCACCTTTCTGGAACCTGGTGTGGCCATCACCTGCAGCTTCCTCTCCAAGGCAAAAATCCCTTCCTCTTGCAGTTCTGAGCCTGCAAAGGGTGGAGATATGCCTCTTGCAGTTTCAGGCTCTCTATTCCATCCTCTTGTTCCTTCTCAGCAAAGGAGATCCTCTCAGCTCTATCTTTGCATCCCACAGCCTTATTGGAGCTCCCTTTCTGGCCAGACTCACAACATTTTAAATCATCCTGCTGGCCTCTTTGCTCTTGGCTCTCAACTGATAAATCTGACTAAAAGCCCCCAACAATAGCCATGCCACTGCTTCAACATTTGACCCCTTTGAGATTTCTTTTGCCAGATTAATCAGTCCACCATGCCTAATGTCAATCTCAGTCAGTCTCTGGACACAAGCAAAATTTAGACAAACTTTCTGGCAAGCCATAACATACATTGTTGGAGTAAACAGCCAATGCAGTCCTCTTTCCCAGAAGAAACCTTCCTAGCCTGGTCTTCACAGGCAGGATTTTTATCAGCCTTTTGGTCTTTTGGTCTTTTGAGCTCTCACCAGAACCTGTCATACAGAACAGCTGAAGCTGTTCCAGTGCTTCCCTTGTAAGCAACATACCTGAACACTTACCATCTCCTCCCATAAACCATTCCCAAAAGCTTGTAATTCCACATGGTCAGGTTTAGTCACAGTAAAGACCCCACTTCTCTGGTACCAAATTCTGTCTTGATTACTCTACTCTCATTGCTGGGATAAAAGGCTCAAACCCCAAATTAGGAAAGGAAAGTTTTATTTAGCTCACAGTTAGATGAGGTTTCAGTTCATACTCAGCTGGCTCTAAGGCAGTGGCACATGGCACAGAGCAGTCATTCATAGCAGCAGCAAAGAGCAAAAAAGAGGCAGCAGCTCAGGCAGCTAGCTAGCCACTCTCCCTTCCTTACATTGTAATGCAAATGACCCACCCCAGGGCCAGGGTGTAGCACTTGCACCTGCAACCCCAGCATTGGATCAAGAATCAATCACAAACTCCAGAAGCAGCCCCATGATTGCATGAGGCTTTGGGTGGGTGGGGGGGAACAACTAGACACAAATCATAACAGTTTCATAGAGCTGATAATTATACTATGAGCAAAATAAGAATTATTTCTTGATATAAAGAAAATTTTAATGTAAGGTAATTGCTCTCTTTCTTACAGTACAACTCTAGTTGTAAAACAGCATCATGATTAATTTTTCTCTCTGCATTCCATTCTGGGTCTAGAAGGTAGGCAGCCCACGTGTGCCTATAGAAAAATATCAAATGGTGTTCTCTTGCAGCAAAGGAGCACCTATCTCTGACAAAAACAAAAAAGGGGGATATAAATATAGGATCATTTTGCAGTGAAAAAAATACAAATGCTTAGGATAGATGTACAGCTACTTTCTCTTAGTTCAATGAGAAGAAAGGTGTTTACTAACATTGTGTAGACAAGATATCATGTCTGCATCTTGCCCTCTGAACAACTACTATGAAGGCAACAATATGCAATGTATTAATTATTGTAACTGTCCTACCAACTTGTTTTGAAACTGTTTCATTGCTATTTTTCTCTCATTAAAATGAATAAAAAAGATACATACAAAAAAGAAGATATCAAATGGCTCTTTTTCATCAATGCGTGTCTAATATCTTCCAGTGCTTAAGTATACATTCCAAAGGAGTAAGAGACCTTCGCACTGAAGTTCCTATTTCTGAAATACAAGAGAAAATTAGCTGCCCCTTCCATGTCTACTTCATTTCTTATCAACTTGAGTCATCTCTAAAATTGATTCCACTCCATGGCAGGTGAATGCCATCTGGAAAGAGACCAGAAGGTAAAATTTGACCAGCCTCTATACCATCATGCTGGTATATAATTTTATATCTTTTGGCATCTCAACTTTTACTCCAGCAGGAGGCTTTTACAAGTACAAGTTATGATTGATCTGGGTTGTAATCGCTGTGTTTAAAGAAGGAAGCATTGCTTAGTACTACATCATTGCTTTATAGTCCTTTGAAAGAGAATGAGATAGATCCCAAAGCCACACCTTTTATCATGTCAAAGAGATCACCCTTAGAGAGAGACGCAACAATTGACAGGAGGAACTGTGCCCAGGGCTTAGATTATAGCTCACCTAGCAACTGTGCTTGACAAATCAGTAAAGCCACATCCAGCTGTTTTTCGTATACATGAAGGAAGAGAAAGGCTGACCAGCTTTGCGCTGTGGCAGAGTGATAGCCAACGAGGTTTGTCCAAGGCGTGATTATTGCTCATTGAGAAAGGCTGACAAAATATCTCTTGTTTGCTCTCAGCACATGTAAAGCATGAATGTAAATTCCTTTTTCTAATAATTGCTTTTCCATGAAAAGCAAACCGTTATAAGTTACCTCAGCTTAGGCTCCTAGAGGGAGGGTGGTCTCTAAAAGGAGTTTTAAAGTTAATTTCCTGCAAATTGGAGGAAAACTGGGGTTTCTAACTTATTACTAGGAAGAGAAGAATGCAGACCTGGAGCTCAAGTGTTAACAGATGCTTAAGAAAGGGCCCTAACAGCATTGTTTCAGCTCACTTGGAGACAGAACACCTGCTTATCAATGAGAGGGTTACCTTTTTCTCCTCACTTGAGGAGCACACGTGGATATGATAGCTAAGCAGAGCCTCTACGTTGACAGTCTATTCAGGCTGTTGGGAGCTAGCTTCCACGGAAGGACCTTCGGGTTTCCACTCCAGAGTCGCTACAGCCACGACCCTTCAGTTTTGACTAGTTTCATGTGATCAGAGATTCGTCTCCAGAAAGGGATCCAGTTACCTGTCTGGTCAACATTCCATTGGTCATTGGTGTCAGTGGAATGGGGATTGGCCCGCGGTACTGAAGAAACCGATCCTATGCTTTGGAAGTTTGGAAGCAACAGATGCCCTAAAGGTGATTAGTACCTGTCCATATAACCACTGTTTTGTTTTAACATTCCATAAGGGACAGAAAGAAGCCTGAGCTGAACAGACTAGATTTCATAAAAAAAGACCCATTTCACAGAATTTTATATCAAAGTCCACTAGATGGCACTCTAACATTACATGTCCTGAGTACAGGCTCCAGATTAAAAACCACAGCTGTCATAAGTCAAACAGGTCTCGATGTAACATGTAGCAAGTAGGAATCCAAGACCTTGTCCTCAAAAGTAAAACAGTCTTTAAAGAAGCATCATATTCCTCTTCACAAAAGGGTATAAACTGAAGGCATAGAGCAGTTTACAGAAGGCCCAAATCGTAGCGAACAAGAATGACAGTTAAAATAAGCTAGTACAATGCAGCGATCAAGAACTAAAAGCAAACCCTTCCCTCCTGTTAATTATTTCTTATCCTGGGGGGGTCCTGTGGGTATGTAACGGCAGTAATAGTAGAACCTCTACATAAGAAATAAGGGAAATACTATAACCTCAAGCCTGTTAGATGTCTGATACGCTACCTTCGTATTCTCTAAAAATTGAAGAATGAATTCTAGGCACGACAGAGTTCAGAGAAGGAAATATTTGTTGAGTGATAGAAAGCTCCTGTCTGTGGGACAAGAGAGGTCCCGAAGGGATAGCCCAAGGACTCCAATTTATAGAGCCATTTAATAGAGCAGTCTCCACATGGGCTACAGCTATGAGGAACCAATCAGGACACAAGTACAGTTACTCAGGTAATAGGGATGCCCTGGGGCAGCAAGTCGTGCGACAGTGTGCGTGGACACGGCAGACTTTATCTAAGAAATGATGGGACCAGAGGTCCTGATCACCCACTTGCTCTGCTCCACTGTTGCTCTTTCTCCTTTTTTTGTCTTTGCCATTCTTTCTTGAAAAATTCCTTTTGTACCATTTCAGTTCAATTTTGGGAAATCAGTAGTCTGGGCTCAGTTCACAAAAACAGAGTAAATTGCTTTGCAGTTAAGATTTCCCTGTTTCTTGTTATAAATATGTGGAATAAAGAGAAAAGCAAGGGGATTTGAGTGACTTGTCAGATACAAAAGTTACATTTCTTGTTATATAGGTCTTGCTTCATCTTGGTCTTAACCA
>NDGM010936647.1:0-10737 GCA_002564305.1 Octomys mimax | reverse complement strand
AAACTGTCTAATTGCTATTTGTTTATCAATAAAATTATGAAAAAAATAAAATAAAAATAAAAAATAAAAAAAATAAAAATAAAAAGACTGTTTGTTATCTAGGTACTATACCTACAGCAGAGTGCTTTGTATGTGGCAGTCTGGAAATAAATAATGAAAACAAATGAATGGTCCTAATGCATAATAACTACACATACATTTAATATCCTTTGTGCTGTAATTTTAAGGAAAAATTTAAGGAGCTCTTCTTAATTCTTATAATGATCCTATGGCATAGTTTTTATTTTGTTTTCACTTCACAGTTTAGGGAAAAAAAAGGCTCAAATAGGTTAATGTCTTCAGGGCTACCCATGTGTCCATAGCAGAATCTGGACTGAAATTTCACCCTGACTCCAAAATGCATGTTCATATTCCTGGCTGTCCTGTCTTTGGTGCCATATTTGGAGATTCAAGCTGAGCCTGCTTCCAAGGGCCCTGCCAGCTAGTGGGAGCAGGTGTGTGAGCAACAAACAGCTGCATCACAGTAATGCAGTGATTGCCGCAGAGGACTGCAGGTGGGCAGAAGAGGGGACCCTACAGGGTACCCCGCAAGAGCCAGCGAGCTGTGTCGGTGAAGGAAAGCATTTGCACACAGCATAGCTCTGCTGGTTCACCAGCTTCAACAGTGCCTGACCTCCAGCTCTCTCTTGCTGCTGTCTCAGCTCAGGGGAGGGAGCCTACTTGTCAGAAATGTTCTTTTATTGGTTATCATGGCATGTTTGTTGTATACAAGTATTGCATTCATTGTGGGGCATGGGTACAAGTACACAACTTACTTTCTTTTGCTCCCTTCCCGGGTCAGTGAGATAGCGTAGCGGTCTAAAGCGCCTGCTTAGGCAAGCTTAAGCAAAGTGCAGGGACTGGAGTTCGATCCCCTGCACCACATGTCTTGCCAGCCCTGCCTCCAGGTTTTGCTGAGCCAGCCACAAAAAGAAAAGTTCTTCCTTCCTCCTACCTTTTCTCTATCTCTAGTTAACCTCTTTCCTTTCTCCTTGCTTCCTATTGTCTATCTTTTCATTTTCTCTTTAAATTATGTATAATGGAGCCAGGGACTTAGCTCATTGGCACAGCACCTGCCTGGAAATCATGAGATCTGAGTTTGATTCCTGGTATCATTGCTAAAATATGTATACTTTGGTTTTCTTATATAAGAAAAGCTGGGCAGTATTTAACTTGTGTGTGTGATGTGGTTCACTCAACATCATCTCAAGATTCATCCATTTTCCTCCAAGTGATTCAAGTTTATCCTTTTCATGGCAGAGTGCTATTCTGTAGTGTGTGAATATCACTTTTCCTTTATGCATTTGTTGGTGGGCTTGTAGGCCCCCTCCAAGATTTAGCTATTACAAGTTGTACGGTGTGCATGCATCATTGTAGTATATTTTTTAACTCTCTCAAAGGAGAACAGCTAGGTTGAATGGAGCTTCTAATTTTAGTTTTTTGAGGAATCATCACACTGATTTGAACCATGTTTGTACTAGCTTGCATTCTTACCAACAATGCAGAAGGGGGCCTTTTTCTCTGCTGCCTCACCAGTATTTCTTATTATTTTATTTCTTGATGGTAGTTATTCTTTCTGGAGTAAAATGGGACCTCTATGTTGTTTTGGTTTGCATTTCTTTATTGACCAGATGTTGGATGTGTTTTTATTGGTCATTTGTATTTTTTCTTCTGAGAAGTGTTTATCTTACTTTCTAACAGGATAAATGTTGCTACTTTAATATTTGACTCTCTGACTCCTTTTGCTTTTAGTTTAGTACAGGTGAGAGATGTGGGTCTAGAATCAATCTTCTGCATGTGGATAGCCAGTTTTGCCGCCACTACTTGCTAAAATATGTATCCATCCTCCAGAGTATATTTTGGTCCCTTTGTCAAAGACCAAAGAAAAGATTGTGTTGGGGGTTGTCTCTGCGTCCCACTAATCTGTCTTACTGATATGCATATCTGTTTTTGTGATAGTACCATGTTGCTTTAAAAAAAATTCACTGTAGCTTTGCATTATAACCTGAAATCTGGGATTATGATGTTTCCTCCTTTGCTTTTGTTGCCCAGAGTTGCTATTCTGGGTCTTTTCGGGTACCATATGAATTTTAGCATTATTTTTTTGTAGTCTGTGAAGAATGTTATTGGTATTTTTGGTTTATATTAGTATCGTGTTTGTGTTAAATCTGTATATCAGTTTTGGAAGTGTGACCATTTTGATGATATTGGTTCTGCCTATCCAGGACTAGGGGGCATCCTTCCATTTTCTGATGTCCTCTGATCTTTTTACTAAATTTTTCATCATGGGATCATTCACTTCTTTAGTTAGGTTAATTCCTAAACATTTATTTTTTCTTGATGTTGTGTTCTGTCTGGTTTCGTTTTCCTAATTTTTTCTCGATAGGTTCATTATGGGTGTGCGCTCTTGATTTTTGTGTGACTTTCATACGCTTCCACACTGCTGAATTTAATAGTACTAGGAATCTGTAAAGAATCATGTCATCTGCAAATGTTAGTTTGACTTCTTCATTTTCCTTTTTATTTCGTTTCTTGCTTGATTGCTTTGGCTAAAGTTTTGAATGCTGGATAAGGTTTAAGTGTTGAGCAGGGATGGTGAGAATGGGCATTCTTGTCTTGTTCCTGACTACAGAGGAAAAGCATTCAGTTTTTAGAGCAGCCTGCTCTTCACAGTGAGCTATGACCAGAGACGACAGAATAAGACCTGAGAAGTCATGTTGTTTGACTTTGCACATACTGTAGATAGAGCCTCTCATCACAGAGTACAAGTGCGGTTCTCCATCTTTTGCTGTAATCAGCTGGTGGGGCATAGGAAAGCTCATCCCCCCCCCCCCGTGCATTTACATTAGATCAAACTCCATACATGTTCACTGAACACATTCAATAAGCCTATGTCAAGCACCTCTTTCTTGTTTTTGTTTTCAGCAGTAGTGGGAAACAAACTCAAGACTTCATAGATGATAGGCAACCATTTAACCCTGAGATATATCACTAACTTTAAAAAGCAATTGACTTTTGACACACAGTCTAGCTAAATTGTCCAAGCTGTCCTTGAACTAGTGATCTTCCTGCCTCAGCCTACCAAGTAGCTGTGTGCTTACAGCTGTATGCCACTATGTCTGTCTAGCATCATGCAGATGATGCTACTTGCTAGGAATGCTAGTGAATAGAACACTGCTTTTTTCACTCTGGAAAGTTATAAGGTGGTTCCTAGATCAACGTCGGAGATGACATTGTATCTAAAACTCTCCTTGCTCTTAGCAACCTCTTTTGGAGAGTGAAATCTTAAGTAAAGCACGGCTCCAACAATTGCACCCACCACTGTCTGCACAGACTGTGTTTTGGCTTCATGTTAATACAGCTTCAACTTGACATGGCTGTTTTTGAATTATGGTTAGTCTTGTCTTTCACCTATTCCCACTCTATAAGCAACTGTTAAATATGAGCTATACAATATACTTATGTAATAGACTTACTCATTTGGTAAATCTTGAGTGTCTACTAAATATTCAGCCCACTCTGAGATGCTATTTTATGATACAGCTTTGGATATAGTCACAGCTTTTAGTTTTTTAAAATTCATATTCAGCTCAGTAGGAAAAGTACATACACAAAAATGACCAATCTGATGTGCTGAGGCATTATAGTGGAAATGCTTGGACAAAAGGAGGGCACTTACCACTCACTTCTGATGGAAGTGAATGTGGAGTGAGTCAGATAAATATTTCTGAAGGATTCGGTGTCCTAGTTAAAACTTGGAACAGAAAGCAAAGATAACCAGATGAAGAAGGAGAACCAGGTGAACAGAACAACACACGCAAGTGCACAGGTTATGGGAAGACCTAGGGCATTTGGATGATAGAGAGCTTGACCAGGGGCACATGTTCCCTGGTGAGTGAAGAACATGGAAAGCAGAGCACAGTTTTGCAGCCTATGCTAGACACTAAACAAAAGCTATTGGACAACATATTTAGATAGGCTGAGTTAGCCCACCCCAAGCTTTAAAAGTGCTGATTATGTCATAAAGCATACTTTGAGACATGGAAGATTTGGTAAGAATAGGTTTTGTTTCTTGTTAAATTTTAGATAAAAGTATTTAAGAAGAAATAATAAAATTTGAATCAAGGCCCCTAAAATGCTCTGGAAGATAGCAACAAATCAATCTGAGTAGGCAAGCAACTTGTAGGGCTCACAACACTGGCCTGATCTTGCAGGACCAGACCTCTGCCTGTCTCTCCTAACTCCTGTTATGTTCATCATGTCCTCATTGCTGTTCCTAGAATATACCAGCTCTTTCCATATTTCTGGTCCTTTAAATATGTGGTGCATTATCTGGAGCTATTTTTCTCTAGCTTCTCACCTTCAGGGAGCTAAACTATTTCCTCTGCAGAGACTTGGCCTATCTTCACCTCCTAACCCCTCAAACCTCAATCAAGTACAGAACCAGTCTCTATGAACCAACCTGTTTATCTCTGTGAGTAGGCTTTCTCTCCCTATTGTGCAATACCTAAGATAATCAACTTATAAAGAAAAAAGGCTTACAGTTTGGTTGTGTTAATTTTGCCTCACAGTTTTTGAAGTTTTGGTCCAGAACTGGTGGCCCCCATGTGATTTCTGGGTTGATCCACTAAGGTTCTGTGGTGAGGCAGTATCATGGTGGGAGCACACAGCTGGAATGAAACTGCTCACCTGGGAGATGAAAACAAGAAAGAAGAAGGGGTGGGATCCCACATCTCTTGTAAGAGCATATCTCTGATGAGCTAAGCATCTGCAAAAGACTAGACTTCCCCACCCCCATCAAGCTAGCCTAGGAACCAAGCTTTTAACACATGCACTTTTGGGGGCCACTTAACCAAAGCATAGCAATCTCTTCTATGGTGCATTTCCCACGTTGTGAATCTATGTTTACATACAATGCTATTGAATTATTTCTTTTCTCCCTCTGTATACACTGTAAGCTCCCTAAGAAATCATATATCTCTTCTGACTTCCATGGTCAATAGTGTTTTTGACTGTACAATCCACGAGAAGGTTTTCACTTAAACACTCAAAATGTGTCAAACATGAAACCCTAAGAGATTAGTCCAGTGACCTTTGTTGCTCTCAGCTAGAGAGCTTTGACCTGCTCCATTTCTGTTTCTGGCCTGGGCCAGCTCACCCCTCCTTCGGCAACCTGGTGGTGCCTGTCTCTCATTAGGTCACCATGCTGATGTCCAGCTTAGTGTGGACACTTGATCTGCACAGCACACTGCAACCCAGAACTCTTGGGCTCAAAGGTTCCTCACACCTCAGCCTCCAGGTGGTGACTACTGGTGCGCACCACCAGGGCCAGCCTGTGTTACTCTCAGGCTAATCAAAGGAGTGCTGGGTTTACCATCCAGAATGTGAATTGACTTAAGTGGGAGCCAGGTGACTGGCTGATGATTCAAGCACTCTTGGAAGTATTCTGAGCAACCTCTCCTTTTAACAATTTACCTTTAAAATAATTAACATATAGTGGGATCACCTTGCTTCAAAGACAACACACTCTGAAATTTAATGTTCTCACTGGGGAAGGGAAACCTATTTTCCTTCCTGCTTGCCTTCCTTGTCTTGTGTTTACTGAAGAATGTGAGAGGTAGTTCATGTGTTCTACTGTCTAGCATAAGCATGCTCCTAAAACTTGGACCTGAGCATTTACTTTCAATGAATTCTTCAATTTTTTTAAAAAGTCAGGTACAACTTTTATACAGTTTTGGTAGGACTTCTTCTTCCATATGCCACATAAATACTCCAGGGCCTTGGCTGTCAAGCTGAGTGGACAATAGACACATTTTACATACTTGCAAGTAGCTGCAATAATAAGGAAGTATATTTAATAAGGTCATTGCTATCCATTGAACACGTGCCAAGGTGGCAACTTTGACAGAACTAGTAAAAGTTAAGTTCTGCCTTAGAGAAATTTGTACCAGTAATTTTTTTTATTATTATGCTTTTATTATGATATCAAAAGTGCATGTGGCCTGGTTTTGTGTCTCCTCATGCAGGCCCCTGAGAAACTTGTAGGACTTTCTTTGCTCAGTTTTCTGACATTTTAGAATAATAGTGTGCTGTGAGGGGTCTCCTTCCTGTCATAATTAGGGGCAGCTGGTACTTCCGTCCAATTGGTCTTCAGTATGGGAATATTTTATGATAACTCCTTAGTTTATAGTTTTTCCCCTCCTTTTCCTTTTTTAGTCTTCTGTTAGTTGAATATTGTGATTCCTGCATTGATCCTCTTATTTCCTTTCTTTTTTTCCACAAAGCATTCACTCTTGACCCTCTTGTGTGCTGCTCTAAGGTTGTAGATCAAGTTATTTAACTTAATTGAGGCTTCATAATTTCATTTGTAATACATATCAGAGATTATTACAAAGATAAATGAAATGTTAGATGTAACGTTAGCGTTAGTTTTCCATCATGATGTCAAAATACCTGAGATTAAACAATTTATGAAAGGGAGGGCCGGGGAGATGGCTCAATAGAGTAAGTGCTTCCCTGGCAAGTGCAAGGGCCTGAGTTCAATCCCAGGTTCCGCAAATAAATAAATAAATAAATAAAAATAAAATAAAATTGGAGAGGTTCATTTTGGCTCACAGCATCAGCACATGACTGGTTGGCCTGTGATGGCAGAGCTCATGACAGTCGGAGCATGCAGCAGGGGAAACAGCCTACTCTGGGGCAGCTAAGCAGGAAAGAGAAAGAAAGAAGCAAGGCATTGATGATCCAAACTACAGCCTACGTCCACTCACAAACAAACCAGAAGTGTTTAGAATGGTACCTGAGCTGCTAATACTATCCTCTTCATTTTTTGCTTGACTACTCTTTATTCTACTCTGTATCCTTGTATTTCTAATTGTACTTTAAAATTTCAAGCCAACTCCATCTTCCTTCCAACTTTTGCTTTATGTTTGCTTCAATTAAATTACATCTTTATTTCTCAAAGTCTTTCTTGTTCACTCATTGTCTCTTCTCTTTTGTAAAAAAAATCCTATTTCATGAATACAACATTCTATTTCTTCTAAGGGCATTAATGATAATTTTCTTTATAAGTTTTTCTTGTTCTCTCTGGTTGTTTCTAATTGCACTAATATTCTTTCCCCTTTGTTTGATTTCTGGCCTTCATGTTCGAGGCATTCCTCAAATTCAGTGACCTACTGTCTCTTCATGACAAAAACAAGCCTTTACCCCCATGGAGCAATAAGGGGCTATGTGCATGAATGGGTGTGTAGGTA
Organism: Octomys mimax; assembly: GCA_002564305.1. Classification (NCBI taxonomy): domain Eukaryota; kingdom Metazoa; phylum Chordata; class Mammalia; order Rodentia; family Octodontidae; genus Octomys; species Octomys mimax. The sequence goes on along the minus strand of NDGM010936647.1, from coordinate 3,445 downwards.
CCCCCTCAACAGGTGGACAGCTCCAGGGGGTGTCTAGACAAGAAGGAAGCTATTTGGCTGGGGGCCCATAAATCCCAGTACAACTGGATCTCCTTCTGTGGCCCTCTGGTCTCAATGGAGAAGAGTGCTCCACTTTTCTGCTGGCTGAGAGGCATGGCATGGGTCTTTGTCCGGGGCTAGGAGGGCTGAGCCTCAGTGGGGTTGGTTTTAGAGTTCTTCACACAGCTGTCCACTGAACTCCTCTGCTCTCTGCTCTGTCTTACTCTGCCTAGCCCAAAGCCCTGAGGGTCGTGGATGTTGAAATCATCTTCTCCTCATAGTACAAGCAGTGTGGCTACGTTATAGATGGGCCTGGATTATAACAAGATTCTTTCCAAGTACATTCTTGGACAGGTTTGAACATAGGTCTGTGACACACAGATTCCACGCTCTCTCAGGGTCTGGTGGCATGCTGTGTGGAGCCAAGTGTCTAAAGACTAGCAGAGAGTGGATAAAACTGAGGACAATGTAGGCACGCTGAAGTTAGGATCAACAAACAGTGCTTAAATCTTTGGAGAGCTGAGCTAGAAAGGCAATTTTGTAATTGAATTGTGGGCTAATAATGTTCTGGGTGGAATAAGGAATAGAACAATAAGAATTGGGACAAAGCCCATGTAAGGGAAAGTTTAGAGAAGAAAGGTTTATTAATCCAGAGACAGGAAGACTGGGAAGTTTCACCGGGTTCCACAAGTTTGCTAATCAGTAAATCAACAGGAATTGGTTGAATTGTGATTTAGACTTGATCATAAATTACTTCTCAAACTTGGATGCATAATAACATCACCAAATCCACCACAGGCCAGATAAATCAGAACTCCTGTTTGTGAGGCATGAGAATTAATATTTTTAAATGTTCTCAAGGTCTTTTTGATATGCATCTAGGATGGAGACACTGGAATGGAGTCTTTGTGGAAGAGAGTCAGATACAGAATAGGACTGCTGTCCTTTGAAAGTACTTAGTTGATGTTTAACATTAAGACTCAAAATTGAAGGGACAATAAAAGATGTTTATAAATGCCAAAGAAATAGTTTAGAAAGTTAGGATGGGACAATCAGTTTGTCTTAGGGTAGAAACTATTCATTGAGTCCCAATTATGTGTCTGGCCCCAAAATAATGCTCTTAAGGAGATATCGAGCAGATAATACACAGTTCATATTATGAAAAAAAACTTCTGTTTTAGATAAAGGACAACAAGAATAATGAGCTTGAGAACAGATGAAATTATGCTTGGAAGTAGAGGGTCAGGGGGTTTGGTAGAGTTATTCTTAGGTATATTTGATAAAAGTTTCTAGATTCAAATACAGTTCGGGTATTGTCTTTAAAAAAACTTCTGAGAATTAATTTGGTAATTTAAAAAGTGAACGGTGAGTATGTGCTACATTCTGGGTACGGTGCTAAGCATTGATGTGGATTATCTCATTTAATTTTCATGCTCTCCTTATGAGATGTGTGTTATAATTATCTCTGCTTTGTAGGTGGGAAACTTAGTAGGCTTAGCGAGGTTATAGAAATTTATCAAGGGTCACACAAGGTATTAAGTGATGGAGTTAAATTCAAAAGTAGGGCTGTCTGGCTCTTGAGCTAGGCTTGTCACCACCATCTGTAGGATGGGGGTGAGCACAGGGCAGAGGCCACAGTGGCACTGTGTTTCTTACATGTTCGGTAGGTGGTAGGTTTGATTGGAAAGGTGAGTGGGGGCCCTGTTTGTTTGTCAAGGGTTTTGATTGGTACTTGATGGAATTAATTTTATGTTGTGGCCAAGGGGAGTCCTTGGAGCCTGTTGAGACTGGGCAAAGATGGAAAGTGTGTTTTCGGAAGACTGTAAATAAGGCCTAGAAGCATGCAGTGCAAAGGGTGCCTCAGGGGACAGGCTAAAGGGCAGAAGGGCCCAAGCAGGATGGGTGAGGATGGGGTAGGAAAGGGTAGGAAATGCTGCCAGGCCCTTTGGAACACATTGGCTGTTCCTTGGGTCCAAGGCTTCAGGGTGTGTGGGAGGGGGCAGTTGCATCTGTCTGAACTTTCTTACGTTACAGTATTGGAGGGAGATTTTTGACCAAAGGAGATATGATCTTCAAAGACTTTTAAGGAAAAGGACAAGAATGATTTTTATGAAATTGTTTAAATTCTATCCAAATTAATTTTTAGAATTTTAAAAATGTGGTTAGTACAGGGTCTATAGGATCTCACTACGCAGACTGGACTTGTAGTGATCCTCCTGTTTTCAGCCTCCCAAATGCTGGGATTAAAGGTGTGTGCCACCATGCCCTGTCTCAGTTGCCATTTCAGCATGCCCCGGGGATGGGGCTGGCATGACACACCGGAGATTGAACCACGGTCCCTGTACCTGCCTAAGCAAGTGCTTTAGTCTGCTGAACTATCTGGCTGGCCCTAATTTTCAGAATTTTTAAAGGTTATACGACCTTTTATTCAGCTCAGTTATGGATGGTGGTTTGTTTTCTAAGACTTATCTGAGTGTCTTTGAGTTAATGGAATTATGTACAATAACTATAATCTTTGATTCTAAGGTCAGACTCTGGCAACACTCTTCAGCATGGCCATGAACTGCTTCCTTAGCTCTTTGCTTTCTTTTCCTTTGTGTTCATTCTAGTTACTAGGCGGAGTGCAGACCTTGCCTTAATAACTCATGGCCTTTCTTTGGTGAATGACATCTTCTCTAAGACTTGGATGAGAAACCCTCAGATCCTTTCTCCAGGCTTCTGTCTTTATACACTTGATCTGTGTCTTTAAATCATGTGTCAGCACAGCATGCAAATGACAGCAGTGGGGGAGAGGCAGGCAGTGAATCAGAGTCTGTTTATAGCTCTGTTGTGATTGTAGTCATGTGTCAGCTTAGGATAGACCCTGGGCCTTGATTACTAGTGCCAAAGGTATGTGGAGATACTACCTGAGCTAGGTGTGAGAAATTCAAATACATTCTTACTAATGATTTTCGTAAGGGCTAAAGAGTTTAGGCCAAAAATAATTAAACTCAACAATAGCACTGTCAACAGATTCCTAAATAATGAGATAGCAATTAATGAATGAATGGACTCACTGTTGATTTCGGCTCTAGGAATGAGGGATCTCATGACAAGTAGTGCAATATTGCGTGTTTATACCTTAATTAGTACTGTTATTTAAATGTAATTAGTTTTCAATTTTTATTTAATCTCAATTTTTTAATTGAAAAACTAGATGATACCCATTATAAACTTTATGAGTAAGATGATTTATATCTTTTGGAACTTCCTTTGTCTACTACACATGATAGGCCCCAAACGATTAGGCCTCTTTTTTTTCTCTTTCTTTCTTCCTTCCTTTTTTCCTTTCTTCTCTCTTTTGTGGTGCTAGCAATTAAACCCATGCCTTTTGTGCTGAGCCAGCCTTTTTTTTTTTTTTTTTTTT
>NDGM010936644.1:0-14866 GCA_002564305.1 Octomys mimax | reverse complement strand
ATCTATGCTAACCAATTTGAATAAACAGATAGAAAATGGACATTCATTGGTATCCCCTTTTTGTACCTGAATCTGTAAACCTCAACCTCTTGGAGACTTGTAGCTGATCCACAAGCTGAGGATACTGTCTTTCCCTTCTTTAGCTACCAAATAATGTTCTCTCTTCTTTCATCATTTGTCTCTGAGACAGTAATTTACCCAGCAGCACCAGGATTCTGGCCATTATCTCTACTGTAGTAGGAGCACTTTGTATAAGATCTGCTCTTACCACACTTTAAAATGCTTAATAAAAAAGTGTGGACTCCAAACACTGTGATGTACAGCAGATCTCCAGAACTAAATTATCTTGTATAGCTGAAACTTTACTTCCACTAAGCAACTCCCTGCCGCTTCTCCTCAGCTCCAGTAATCACCATTCCACTTTCTTCTTCTATGTGTGTGAGTATTTTAAGTATCTCATATATCTGGAGCCTTTCTGTATTTATCTTTTGGTGACTGACCTGTTTCATTTAGCATTAATGTCCTTTAAGCTCCATACAGCTGTTTCAAAGAAAAGAGAATTTCTCCCATCCTTTTTTGGGCCTCACTCTGCCCTCCACAAATGCTCTCCTGCATTAAGACTACTCAGTCTAGGAAGGCCTCTCTTGCCTGTCGATGCTTGGCATGAAATAGCAGCTTTTTTGCTTCCGTCAGGTTCTTGTACCTTGTGTGGCTCTCTCTGCTCTCTCCTATTTGCCCCGTAGCCATTAAATGTCCACTGTGCTCCCTTTGGAAAGGCCGTGCAGCCTGAGAGGTAATCTCTTGGTTTTCCTTCTATAACTCCCACCTTTCCCCTTCACACTCACTCTTGTGGTAATCTCATGAGTAACACTCTCCGGGGCAATGATTGTGGCTGGATTCTATGTTTCCAAGCTACCACAGCAGCCCACACAATGTTGTTGAAGCTTTTTTAGGAGTTGGATTATCTTCCTCAATTATTCATATTGCATTTCTTTGCCTTGTACTATTTGTTATAGGAATAGATGCAGCTGTTGATATTCTCTTCCCCGGTAGACACAAACCACTTACTATTTATTTAGCTTTTGTTGTCCTATTGTTCCATTTCATGGAAAACCCAAAACTATAAATACTTATCTCCATGTTATTGATCTTAGTTATAGTCTATTGACACATACTATATTTAAATCACGAGTGCAAGTCTATACAATATTTTGTTCTATTCATAACAATTATAAATAACAGATTCAGTGCTTTATTCAATTGCTATTATATGACAGGTATTGAATAATGTGATTCTGAGTATCAAATGGCTCATTAATTCAATCTCTTATACTTAAGCAATTTCCATCATTCCACTGTTGAAAATTGCTCCTGTTGATATTATTTTATGATTAAGATACATTCTTTCATTCAATTACTAAATAACATTTTGTTTTAGAATATTGAACTTCATGGGCCTAAATGCAACATCCTTCCATTATCTTATATTTAAATTAATTTCTTTTCTTCTGAAAATGTTTCTATTATTCTATTTTTTTCTTTTGTAGTACATATTTTCAGTCTATGATGGTGACATCCCTGGTGAGAATTGCTGGGTGGCCACAGCACAGCTAACTTACTCTTTCCTCTTTTCCTCCTGTTGCTCCTCTGTCCCACCTGTTGGTCACAACCTTGGCCAGATTTGGCAGCTATGGTTCAGGCAGAGGTTGCCTCTGCTTTGTGTCACTTTACCCTAAGTAGAAGGACATGTTAAAGTGACTGCTGGAGCAATTCACTCTTCTATGCTTTTTCTGTCCATTTACCCTGTTTCATTTGTTCTATACAAATGCCTCTTACCTACAGTATTTAATTATTTACTAAAGAAATGTTATTCAACTTTCATGTATTTATTACAACAAAATCAAGTAGACTGAGTCATTTCACAAAACCACTAGTGATTTTCTAGGATTTGAACATGTACAAATCAGAAAACCAGGCTCAAGTGTTACAATGTAATGTTTATGAGGTTGCTCTTTTCTTATTTATTATTCCATACATAATTTTGAGTTGATGATTTTAAAATTATTTTAAGAAGATCTGACTGTTTATGATGGACAAAAAGTACCAGAATAAAATGAACCTTATGATAAATCAGGTAATAAAAACAATAACCAGAATATATTTTCTTAACTTTTCCATGTAAATTCCACTCTATATCATCTCAAATAATAACATGTATATCCTCCTTGGTAGGAGATATTTCCTTTTTTCATAATGGTATGAGATTTTGAGAAGGCAAATAAATACAAAATATAAAATTGCTGAGACATCCTCTTCTCAGTATTGGAACAAATACACTATTTTCTTAAATCACATGTTCTGAACACATTTCCTGGATTAACCAAAGACAGTACTTATTAAACTTGGTGGGATTATTAATTTTCAGGAATTTTATTTGTTCTAAAATATTTCTTCATATATGCACTCAATATGTTGAGTATGCTGTTTTTCTCATGCATGAGTGCACATATTTATAATTCCTGCCACAGTTAATTGTTGCCATCAAGCCATAATTAATCCTATACCTCAGTCAAAAGAAAGGTTGTTAATACAATCTCAAGCATGAGGATTCAACATAAGAATGACAATGATTAATGGTAGAAATTTAAGATATGTACGGAGAGCTCTTGAGAAGATCACATAAAGAGAAGATAATATTAGAAGCGATAAACATGTAACACATTACAGGGATGAGAACCAAAGACACAAATACTACTACATGCAGCGTCTGATATAATAGTTGACTATAGTATTGATGTAACAATAAGTTCAAGACATGTTAGTTGGCTTACATGAGTACAATTAAACCCAAGCATTTATTAATATGGTTCATTTATCCAGTAACCTGATTGTGTGACTCTGTAGGGTTTCAAATGCCATTATATAATTTGCTCAGATCTATCACATTAAATCTAATGGAAGATAGTAACTGATACAAGAAAGTTTTACCTATTTGAAAATCAAAACTATAATTTTACATGTGTCGAGCTGTAAGACCATAGTACAACAAAGTCCTGTGACTAATTATATGGTATTACACAAATACCTACATACATGTTTCAAATTTCTCACTACAATTGTAATACAAATCAAGAAATGTCTATCACCTTTTTTGGACATTATTTTGTTTTCAGAAATGCATCATATGATTTAAGTGACCTAAAATATTGTTACATTGCAGTGGTCAACAGTGTCTGCAAAGAACAAATTCCAAGACCCCTGGTTCATGTCAAAAATAAGGATGTTATCAATCTTCATTTTTTTATTTGCATGTAGGTTTATACATTGCTATGATAAGCTTTACTATGTTGGGCAAAATAGGAAATTAACAGCAGTATATAAAAATAGGACTGAACAATTCTAAGAATATACTGTAACACAGTTCTGCAGATGAGCTCTTCCTGTTTTAACCTGTCCTACTCTCAAGTCTCCTTCAGATTCTGGGAGAAGACACAAGGCCTCTATGATGTGACGAAGCATCCTGAGTGATGCAGGAGTTGTGACATAATATTAGACTGTGGAGCAATGACGACCTGAACATGATGAATCGGAAAGTAAAGATGGTTGTTTAGTGGCACATGCTAGGTTGTGTATGTGGTTAGGAGATACTTGAGGAGAATGATACACATCTTTCTAAGAAGAGAGAAAAATGGTATTAGATTATGCTACTTGTTTCGACAACCAGCTGTCTTAATGTATGAGTTGTTTATTGCTTATATTAAAGGGATTGTTTTGCAGTAATAATAGGAAAAGATTATTGTGGATACAGTAGCATTGGGATGACTCGGTTTTCACCCTTTCTCACCTGTATTTCTCAAAGGTAACTGCCAAATCATGAGAAAATTATGCACTGGCCAGAAGTCTCAGGCTGTGCTCTTGTGCATAGGCAGAAGGATGCAGATCACAAATGCACTCAAGAGAGCTGTAATCCTGGGTCATATAATCCAGGCAGAGTGCTCTGGGGCCCCGGCCAATGCTCTGTCTGTGCTGAGCTTGAGGACACTGAGCTTCTGTTGTTGCTTGCAGCCGATTTGCAGATAGCACACTTGCCTTGTTGATTTGCTGTGTGAGTGCCATTTCCTACTGGACTTAGAGGACAGGTAAAATTTATAGTCCAAGGTGCAATGGACTAAAGTGATACTCAGGGCAGAGTAAATCTCCTGTAGCAACAAAAACATTTTTCTGTCCTTTGCAAAGTTAGGAATCATAATGAATTGTAAGTAACACATGAATAGATACTGTGCTTATTTTTTGTTTTATAGTATTTTTATATATTAAGACATGAATTTATATCTACATATGTTATATCCTAACATTTCTCATATAGATAGTTTATGTAATTAAGATAAGGTGATGGAATTTGAAACCTGACTTATTAAATGAAAAATCTGAATTCTGGCATTTTTATCAATGTGAAAAAAACTGTTGCTTTTATTTATTTCAACTGAGGATAATGTTTCAAACTCTCTCGAACAACTCTTGCAGTGAATTCAATTTTATGTAATTGAATGTTGCTTTCTATAAGTAAGTGCACCGAATTCACTTATTATATTGGCAAAAAATTAGTGGCTACTCTTATTTAAGCTTTATAAAATACAGTGACTTAAAGATCAACAGATGGCATTGGGTGTCGTTTTATTGGCACACAACCCATGATGACTATCCCAACATCATAAAATCTTTCTAGGTTTCTGTGATGCTGCTAATGCTTACATGCATGCAGTTTCCTGTCTGTACCTTGTCAGCCTAACCCATCATTCAATCCTGAAAAAAAGTACAGCTGCAGTTTCAGTTTCCATTTACAGATGAGAAAACTAAGGACCAGAACATTATGCAATGTTTCTAGTGCATGCACACAGCTACTGTGTGCTCGGTAATCGGGTCGCTATCATCCATGGCTCTTCCTGCAGCATTCTATCTCATCTGCTTTCTACCCATTTCTTTGATAAGCGATATACTTGGTGGATCTTTGTCTGACGCATTACCACTCTGAAATATACAATACAGATGATAATCAATAACATAAATATTTCAACATTTCTCTATTTTATTGTAAAATATGAGATGGTTCTCACAATGAGAGTCAAAAAGGCTATTTTCTTCTGATACTATTTTCAGAACAAAAGGACATATAATTATCCTTTATACTTTATTTGAATCATGCTAGTAAGAACGATAAAATAATTAAGCTTAGTAGAGCAAATAGTTACCTTGATGTAACGATGCTTTAATATATAAGTTTGGAAGTAAATTTTATTTCAAAAGTATCTAAAGTTTCAACTACCAGGGATATAGGATGTTAGCTCAGTTTGTTTACAGTTAGTGGGACAGACTACGATGCACATGGAATTATATGAACAAACGCATTTTCTTTAGCTTTGCTTTACAGCACCGACATCTGCTGAGGTCTGGGTGCAGTGCCGTAGCATGGTGCAAGATGATGAAACCAGCAAAAGCTCATGAAAGGGAAAAAAATTAAGGCAGTTTACTCCTAACAACCTGTTCTCAGGATAACTACCTCCGCTTGCATAAAAAAGACATTAATCTATACATGAGTGTAGGACATTCACGAACCAATCACTGTTCAGCAGGATCCACTTCCCAATGTGCCATCCTAGAGGTTATTTCCACCTATAAGCTTGAGAGAACAGGGCTGGTCACGTAGCTCAGTGCCCTAGGGGCAGGCTTAGGCAAGAGCAGGGATGGAGTTTCGATCCCTCGCAGCATATGCTGCGCTGGACCAGCCCCTGGGGTGTGCTGAGCCGACCACTGAGTCTGGGTGTGGTGGTGCATGCCTGTAACCCCAATACTGAGGAGGCTGAAAACAGGAGGATCACTCCAGAGTCTGAGCTGCATAAGGAGACCCTGCCACAACCAAATACATTTTTAAAAAATTACTGGTCATTAGAGCATTTTTTACCACATCCAAAACTAGTGTTTATTAATTTTTGCTTTTATTTTGGTACTTTGCTTATAGTTTTGTAGTTGTCTATGCTATGCTATTTTACACTTTACTGTTTGCCCTCTTATTAATGTAATGATTTGGGGCCATAATCCTAACTGTTCATTCCTTAGTTCAGAGGCTTCAATCGAGGGGCTCGGAGATAGCTCAGCAGTCTAAGCACCTGCCTGGCAAGACGTCTCACATTTGCCATAACTGACACAGAGGCTCAAACTCCTTGTTCTGTCCACCTGCCTTTTACTGGCTCTCCCCTATTCTCTCATGAAATCTACTTTCAGAGAATAAGCAAAATGACTTTTTAAAATCAATCTAATCTTGCAATTTGGAGCAGTAACATAGTTAGAAATAGTAGTAATATGGATATTATCCTGTGAAGCAACAGTCAGAATAACTTTAAAATATTCTATTTGGGCTGGGGAGACAGCACAGTGGCATAAGAACCTGACTGGCATGTACAAGGTCCCAAGTTTGATACCCAGTATTGCAAACAATAAATAAATAAATAAAGAAATAAATAAATAATCTAGTCGTGGTAACTGCAGTACAAACAAACATTGTGGTCAGTATAGCTTTATAAAAGCCTTTATTATGAATATGCTAAATTGTTTAAACAACAATATAAGCTACATAAATAGCAAAGTTAATAAGGGACTTTAATTACTTAGCATCCAACATTGAAGTAAACAAAAATTTTCTTTGGAAAATGGCAAATGCTATCAAAACAGCTGGATAAAATAAATGGATATGAAGCAACTAAAGAAAGGTTTTTCTCTTGGTCATGTACTTTAAGAATTATCACTAATAGCTTCTCTAAAAGACACTGCTTATACATAAAATTGAGTAGATATTGTCTCTTACAGCAAAAATTAGTTTTCTAAACAAAGGAATAACCAAATAGTGGCAGCAGATATATAGACATATATGTATATAATATTTATATAAAACAAAATATTTAATTACATAGGCATTAGGGGACATTGCTTATTTTTATGATACTTTGCATATTAAAATTATGTAGACATACAAATTAGTTACTATTGTATTTTCCTAATAAATTCATTGGTGTACATGTTTTTTAAACTTTCTAAAAGATGTCATTCCACTTGCTAGTTTGTCATTTTATTTCATGTAAGAGATATACATTAAATAGAGATGATTTAAAATGTGGCAAAAATTTATTTAGTTTACTTTATTATTTTTCTGTCTTCATAGTAATCTAAAGTCACTGAGAAAATAGACATTCTGAATATCTACATTTAGTAGAAATTAGAGAACAAGTTTGCTTTTACTTGTGATATGTGTTGATAATATTTTTAATTGTGGACTAAAAAGCAAATACATGAACTCTTATCTTCATTTTAGATTTACTCAAATATATTAATGTAGTCGAGATTTTATCCTAAAGTAATGTAAATTACGGGCTTTTGATAGCGAAGGGTAGCTATTCCTTTAGCTTTTAGAAATAGTATAAGACCAGAATTAGAACATTTAACACCAAAGTATTGAACCACTTATTTTTATATTAGTATGCTAAGTGTGTTCATGAGAATGCCCACATACACATTTACTCAAAAACTGAAAAAAAAAAGGAAGCAAACATGGAAAGTTTGGGAAAATTTTGAAAACAGTGATAAGTAGTAACTGACAGCATCTGTGACAATTTTGAAACCTAGATCCTCTGGCTAGAAAGTCACAATGCAAGCTGACTGTTTACATGAAAACTTTGACATTTTAAATAGAGCGGAGGACTGAGAATCATATTCCTTAAAATTCACTGGTAGTGGGTAAGTTTTTAAAAATAATGTTTGGATTCTAGAAAGGTAAGATAACAAATATATTATAGCAAATACAACACAGAAATCTATATTGCTATAAAACACAAATAGTGAGAAAGACAAAAATATGGTCTGAAAAGATTATGGAATGTCTTCAAACTAATCATAAAAGCAAGCAAAGGAATCACATAAATGAAAAATTTGCTCTGCCGAGGTCAGCTGCTGAGTCCTGCGAAATTTTTGTCCCTGATGTGTGAAAGAGTAGTGCTCAAAAGAGCAGCCTAGTCCGAGTATCCGAAAAGTGTTGGTTGCCAATTTCCTGCCTTCTGCTGCTCAGCTAGGTAACTGATCTTTCACACTCTGGGGAATATTGAAAGTTTATTTTTTAGAGAAAATAAATTGAAGAGATTATGCATGGGAACAGTAGGGCCAGCTGAGATGAAGGGAATCATACTGATGATAGAAGGTGGAGGAGAAGGATGAAAGAAGTACAATGCATTCAAAATTCATAGTGAAAATGATTTCCAATTCTATACATATCTAAGTTGTCCAAGAAATAAGGGTCATATAGATATATTTCAGACATATTCAAAACATGCCCTATTTTTAAAAAAAGAATGAGAGAATATATACAATTAAATGAACAAATACAAAGTAAGTCACAGTCAGAAAAAGTGTTGGTACTAGTAAGAATGTAAATTAAAACCAAATTAATCAGCATATTCCACCAGTAAATGATTATTTGGAAGGTAAAAATGATTCTAAAGAAATTGAGTCTGAGAAGGAGAAAGTTAAAAGATGCATATCTCAGACAAAGGTCAACGTAGTCCTAAAAAAAGGAAAGGAAAAAAGGAAAGAGACAGAAAAAAAAGAGAGACTTCAACATTAGAAATGATATGTAGTGCAAGTCTGATAAACTGGAATAGACTAGCTGATTTTCCAAAGAAGCAAGGTAGATTTTATAGATTTTCTAAGTCTATAAAGTGGACTAGAATTGAGCTTAGCATAATCTCTGTTCTATTTTTTAAGATGGCTCCTTCCAGAGAAATCATTATTGTATAAAGGAGTAGTTTATTTCAATGATTGTTTTAGCTGGTTTTCCCCTAGCTGAGATGCATGCCACAGGCTCACAGCACAAAGGAGACCAGATTTAGTTTGGCTCATGGTTCAGGGCATTCGCTCCACATTGGCTGGCTCCAGTGTGGAAATACAATGGAGGGAGTGTGTGGCAGAAGAAAGCTACTCAGTCCATGGTGACTGAGATGCAGTGCAGGGGAACAGTCCTAGAGAGGAACTGACTGGAGACAATACACGAGTCACAGGATCGTGCCACCACTACCCACTGAGACATACCTGGGAACATGCCTTGCCGCCCATTAGGTGTTTTATAACCCAATGAAGTCCATAAATCAGGATTAGTGGTCACAATCCAAGCTTTGTCAACTTCACATCCAAACATCCCAATTTAATTATATTCGTTCAGCCAATTACAAGATAGCAAACTTTCAAATTAAAATATCTTTATTGAACTAAAATTTTTATACTACACTGTCTGCAAACTTGAAGTGTATGATTCAGTAGACAAAACAGCATGTTTGTAATTCCTATTTACATAATACAACTAATTCTTGTGCTACCAGAAAAACAATACTGTAATCAGTTACTCAAAGTCTTAGCAGTTTCAACATTTTCAAAAACCGACGTCTCTTTGGAGACTCAAAGAAAACACTGGGTGATGGAACTCTACAAAGACTTTAAAAAATTATGTAATTCTGAGTTGTAATGACATGGAGTGAACACTACCATTCTAAAGAGGAAGAGTAGGGAGATAACACAGAACTGGACCAAAGCAAAATCCAAAACCAAGAAGGCAAATATTAATTGCTAATACCTCCAGGCCTAGCACCTGGAGCACATGGTGTGATGAGACTTCCATACAGCCTGGGTGGCCCAGTGCTGTGGACTTGACTGCTGCAATCCACATGGTCTCTCTTGTGCTGGCTTGCTCTCAGCTTCTTTGGTAGACATCTCACTTTCTGAACTCTCAAAGAAATCATTTGTCCCTAAATTCACAGCTTTATTGACCTCCCTCTCGCAGCTTGAAATTCAGTTTCACTGTCCCTCAGCACTTCCTTTGATATCTCAATGGAAGCCTTCCTGACCCAACATCACTTGCATTTTGCATGTCAGTAAAACCAGCATTACATTGAGTGCACTGAAGTCTGCAGTCATTGGAAGTAGTAGCCAGATCTTTCTGGACTATGTCTGAGCTGGACTCTGATTTTTAATTGTCTGAGTTTGGTATGGTGGATTCCATGGAAGGGCTTCTGTAGCAGGAGTCTCAGGGATTTTAATTTCAAATAAAAGTTTGACAGGTTTGTACCCTTGTGTCTACAATGACTCACATCATCTTCTTTCCTGAAGTGACTTCAAGGCAGTTTTCCGCTGGTCCTTATAAAATATGCTTGGATTCATTTTATTTACTTTTTTATTATTTTTATTTATTTATTTATTTGTGGAACCAGGGATTGAACTCAGGCCCTGGTGCTAGCTAGGCAAGTGCTTATTCTACTAAGCTATCTCCCTGGCCCCATGGATTCATTTTAATGGCACTGATTTCTTTAGAAGCCACACCCCATTGACCTCAAATTTATATGTAATTCCTTCTGGAACAATATTTGTTTGTTTATTCAACGTTTTAGCTCTACAGAGTTTGTTGCTTCATATTATCTCTAAAATTTTAGCTAAAAGTAGCCCACAATATCAGTGCCAGAATTGCCTGTTGGACTGTCCTGAAATTTTCTATGTTGTATTAATTAGCCCTCCTTTATCTTAGTTTCATAAGCCAGTTCAGGTACAGGAACAGCAAGGTCTCAACTTATCAGGTACAAATTTCGGTATTAGTTTTCTCACCACTGAGACATGATACCTGTGCCTATGTCTCCAAGCAAAAGGTTTAAGTAGGCCCATGCATGGTTCAGGCATTTATTTGGTAGTATTTCACAGTAGAAATATCATGAAAGGAAGCAATGGTGAAACGAAAGTGCCCAGTTCATGGTGGCTAAGAGGCAGAGTAAGGGGACTGTGCTAAGACTAATGGGCTAGGAACCACACATTTGGCCCCAAAGTCATGATTTAAGACCCACTCTACATCACGCAAAAGTGCACTTTACTAATCTAATAGGGATTTCACAAACCAATAAACTTCAAAAAACACAACTGAAAGTAATGGCATTACTATTGTACTGGGTAGTCTTAGTCTTTTGTGGTGCTAGTGGAATCCATAGTAATCTTAAATTTAGGGCAATAGAAATTTGGATAGAGTTCTGTCCTTATAAATATCTTATCCTGGTCCCCAAATTTTATACCAACACCTCTATAGGCAGAGTTGAGAAGGCATTGACCCAATTTTCTTCCAAAATGAAAGTCTAACTTTGTTCTACTTTTAGTTTCCTATTTGCTACCTTTAGCCCAAAAAAATACTCGCTGCTTTTTCTTTCTTCCTCATCTTTTGTAAAAAAAAAAAGAAAGAAAGAAAAGAAAAACTGTATTAAGTCCTGCCTGCCTCATAAGAAAACCCAAGTCATGCTAATAATGAAAAAGCAAGATGAAGGGCCCAGCAGTTTATATGTCTTCCATGATTATGGAATCAGGGATGGCCACAAATAAAAGCTGAAGCAATCTCCAGGTTGACAGTAAAGGATGTAAGGAGGACAGAATTTATAGCAAATTAAGGACAGATCTTGTCTGTCTTGTGAGAAATTTCTAGAAATGTTTTGATGACTATAAAAACAGTCACAATTGATGGTTTTGAACACACTGTGATATATATATATATATATATATATATATATATATATATATATATATATCACTCATAATCTCATAGTATAGGCAATGAAAGAAAAAGTTCTGAGATGTCCAAATTTAGTGAGAAAGTTCTGGGCAGGAATAAGAGAAGAATTAAAGAAGTTTAGTTAATAATTACAAAGGAAGCAGACAAGAAGGATTTATTTTGAATCTCTGATTTAGCCTTTAAAGTGCCAGATGCCACCACATCCCATTTTCAAGTAATCTGTCAATCCAGAACTACCTTCCTAGCACAGATTTCCTGTTTCAACTTCATCCTTGTCCTCTTGTCTCTATCCAGAGTTGATGACAGTGCCTTATCTTTCCCAAGTTTATAAAAGTGCTTTGAGCTCTGAGGATCCACTAGCCACTTCCAATTTCTGTCTTTTTCCAGGACACACATTCTTCCTATTTTGGCAGGTACCTCTAATGGCTGAATAAATCATTTTATTTCAGAGACTGCTTAAATTTTGCTTTATATAATATTTCTCATATTTATAGAGGTATTTTTGTGAAAATAGTATACAGAAATGTATTTAAAATTGATGCTATATGAATAGGGGTGGTGCAGGGATTCTAAGTCATTGTACTTTGTAGTTTAAAATTGGGAAACCTTCAGGTATTACTCTTTTTTTGTATGTGTGTGTGTGGTACCAGGGATAGAACTCTGGACCTTACTCTCACAGGTAGGCCCTTCTGCCACTAAGTTATCTCCCCAGGCTTCTAAGGTATTATTTTAAAATAGAGAAAGATGGTAACTAAAAGTATAAAAAGTACAAAGCTAAAAGCTAAATGGTGGGGGCCAGGGAGTTAGCTCAGTAGAATAAGCACTTAACCTGGCAAGTGCAAGGGCCTGAGTTCAATCTCCATTTCTGCCAAAAATAAAATAAAATAAAATAAAATAAAAATAAAAAAATAAAATCCAAATGGGGCTCTGGGAAGCCAGAAATGGGAAGGAGCATGAAAGATGCTTTTGAGATTTCATTGATATTTTTAATGCTTTAAATTGTGTGCATCTAAGGATGGAGGAGAGGAGAAGATAAAGAGGAAAGAGGAAGTTTCAATGATTAATATACATGTTTATATTTAGCAATTTCCCAAAATTAATGTATTCATTATATATCACACATGTACTAGTGAGCAAATTTTAAAAATCAGAATGTATGTATCATGAACCTATACCACTGTTAAAATACAGTCTAAATAAATTTAAAGAGATTTTTTTCTAAGTGGAAATAAAACAACCCAAAAATATTGCAAGGGACTCCTCTAGGCTAGTATGATTATTAGGTAGGTACAGGTGTTTCATTGTTCCTCTACTTGCTTTCTTTTTCTTTTTTCTTTCTTTCTTTTTTTTTTTTTTTTTTGTGTGTGTGTGTGTTATGATGTGACTACTGGGAATTGAGCCCAGGACCTTTACACTGACCTTTATTCCCTGTCCTTCTTTATTAACACAGGGACAAGTCAATAAGCTGAGCTGGTTGGATTTTGATTTGTTATCTTCCTCCTTAACCTCCCACAGTGCTGCGATTACAGAAGTTCTGAGAGGAATTATAAAAAGAAAATCCTCACAAGACAAATTAGGCCTTTGTCTCAGGTTACTTTTCTCTCCTTGCTGGGACAAATACCTGACAGACAAAATAAAGAAAGGAAAGGTTTATTTAGTTTTCAGGCAGTGGAGGTTCAGTCCATACTCAGCTGGCTCCAAGGCAGAGTGGCACATGGCACAGGGCAACCCTTCATGGCAGAAACAAAGAGCAAGAGAGACACAAGAGTGGCCGCAGCTCAGGCAGATAGCTGGCCTCTCTCTCCTCCTCACATTGCAATGCAGAGTCCCTACCCCAGGGCACTCACACTGATAATCACAGCATTGGATTCTGAATGAATCATAAACTCCAGAAGCCACCCAATGACTACAGGAGGCTTTGGGGGAACACCTAGACATAAACCATAACAGTCTTCATTGCAAAATTATGTGTCACTTAGTTTTTCTAAAAATGCTAAAGGCAATTAGAACCATAGAACGACGCTATATAGAATTGTGCCTGACTGCCTCAGCCTCCCAGATTATATACCCTGAAGAGAAGACCCAAAATTCTCTAGAGGTAGAAAATATTTATTGAGTAACTTAATCACCATTTCTATATTGATGTCTTCTTTCTGATTGCTAATAACTTCTAGAGAAGAGAGAGATGTGGAGTACTAGAAATAAAATTATAAAAGAATGTCAGACCAGCCTATTTACCTGAAGGCTTTGGAAATTGTCTGGGGAGGCTCCACATGGTGTTTCCATTCAGTTCTCCAGTCTTTGATTATGCAAGTGCTTAAAGTACTGTAAGTACGGAATTAATTATCAGTCTTTGTTAACTCAAATGTGTTCTGCAAATTACGACTGCCTACTTAAATTAAACTTCCTCCTTGGACCTGGAAAAGAAAAGAAAAAGACTGAATGATGGCCTTGAATATTCTCTTTAACTAGAGGTCCTCAAACATTAAAACACATAAGAATCAATTGAGAATCCTATTTAAAATGCAAACTGCAGAAGTGTAGAGACCAGTCTCAAGAGATTTTAGTTGAGTAATTTGACTTTGTATTGAAGAATCTGTGTGTGTGTGTGTGTGTGTGTGTGTGTGTGTGTGTGTGAATGCATGTGTATTTCTGACTAGAAGGCACTAAACTTTTCAGTTGAATTGACAATATTTTGAAAAAAGACAAAATATCTCTAGAACTCTTTTATGTGTTTATACTGTCCTGGACACCTGAATTCTAGCAAATTCTTGTTCTTCAGAGAACAAGAGAAATATTATTAATAACTTCTGGCAGATAATCTACTTTGAATTTTAACTAAACCTGTATTATTGAGTTTTGCTAAAATAAGCACCCAAAGTAGCAGCAATAAATGAACCATGAAATTAATGATTCCTTGGCCAATTCTGTCTATGTAACAATTACATATCACTGTCATGCTGTTGAATATGTACTTTAATAATAAGTGCAGGATTTCATAGAAAAATATGCATTGTTTAATACTTTAGCCATAGTACTCCACTTATTAGAAACTATTTACAGTAAAACTAAGTTAGAGAAATCCTAAGCTACTAGGCTATCCATGTGGCTTGAACAATCTTGATAACCCTGATGTGGGAGATTCAGGCAGAAACAGCTGTTTGGGCAAGTTGGCCACACCTGTCAGCCACAATGACCCAGGAGATGTGAGCAGAAGAGATTTGTACTCTTACA
>NDGM010936641.1:0-11981 GCA_002564305.1 Octomys mimax | reverse complement strand
GCCTCCCAAGAGCTGGGATTACAGGTGCGCACCACCACGCCCAATCTCAATTGCCATCTCAGCACGCCCCGGGGGCGGGGCTGGCACAGCAGACCAGGGAACCCCCATCCCTGCACCTGCTTACAGGCGTTTTAGTCTGCTGAGCTATTTGGCTGGCCCCCAGAAGTTTCTTAAACATTTCTTTATATAGACCTTAGTTTTTTAAAGCCTATCTTTATATCTTTATCTTTTTGTTGCTATGTTAAGTATTGTGAGTGATAGCTAATTTGTTATTTGTGTGTTCGTAAATTATTAGTTCCATTTAATTTGTGTCTATGACATTAACAAATTTTCTTTTCTACTAGCTTATCAGTTGTTTTATTTATTTTCCCAGACACGTATTCATATCATCCCTAAAACTGATAATTTTATATCTACTTTATAATTTTTATACATATACTTTCTGTGTATTTTTGGTTCCGTTGTATACTTTCCAGACAAGTGCAGGGCTAGTAGTCAACATTTGCATATTTTTCTTTCACCTGCATTAGCTTGGAAGTGACTGATTCCAGATGTGCACGGTCATGGGCTTGAAACTGAGGCACACTGGTTCAGCTACCTTACAGTCTTAGAGATTTTGAAACAACCAAGCAGTGGTTATATTTTATCAATAACCTTTAAAGCACCTGTGCTGGTCTATTTTTTGGTACCATAATGAAATGCTTTAGTTTTTGCACTTATGGAAAGGTACTTATTTGGCTCAGTGCTGAAAGCCTGAGATAGTGGCGCTGGCACTGGCTTAGCTCCTGGGGTGGCCTCACAGACGATGCGTAGCAATGTGGGAGTGCGTGCCAGGCGGTGGAAGCTGGAAGGCAGACTGAGAGGAGGCATCATGCCCTCTCACTCTTGCTATCGCAACTCGGTCTTGGGGAACCTATCCCAGTGTCTGGGAAGAGTGGCTTAATCCCCTCTGAGGGCATGCCCCCAATAACCTATAGGCCTCCCATTAAGTTCCACTCTTAAAGTTCTCACACCTCCAAGCACCATCACCCCAAGGACCAAGTTGCATAGCCTAAAATTTTGGGGGGCATCTGTATACCATGCACAAAGCGTGGCAGCATCTAAGGGGATGATCAAGATACTCTTCTTTATGGATATATTAGTACCGCTTTCTGAGATGTGGCAGGATCTAGCATATATAAATATGGATAAAAGGTATGTGATAATTGGAATTGTCTGTTGATTGATTTGTATTGTTCTGGGTGGGGGTAATGGGAAGCCCCAGCCTGGGTGTGGGTGGAATCAACCATTAGGCTTATAGCTGAATGGACTAACAAGGAAAGATGGAAGGCAGACTACTGCTGCTTTCTGCTTGGTATCTTCCTACCTGCCACACCATGGACTGTTTCTCCTATTCAATGCCACCTGGCCTTGGAGTTAGCTTACTATAGAGTGAAACCCTACACACTGTGAGTTAAAATGAACCTTTCCACCTTAGCTTGTGGATGTCAGATATTTTGTCCCAACAACAATAAAATAATCAGGGCACCTAGACTCTGCTGTTCTCAGAATCCTACATCCACATAGAGTGCTTATCAAGATCTCTTCACTCATACTTTTCCTGGGAAACATTTTGGTACCAGATCCTCATATTATGAATGAACACAACAGCTGGAATGAAACATTTAAGTTAGGGAAGTCCAACAAGGCCAGCATGTAGAAGGAAAGGCAGGAGACAAGAAGAGCCGGTGTTGCAGGAGGCAAGTAGCCGCTATGGCTTGAGTGTGTCCTCCAAAATCACATGTTGAAAACTTACCCCTCAAATTCATCCCTTAATTGTACTTAGAGGTGGGATTTTTGGGGGGAATAATCAAGGCTAGATAAAGTCATCAGGGTGGAGATCCGTAAAGGCTTTAGTGGCTTTATCAGAAGAGGGGGTTCTGAGTTAATGTGGCTGCTCTCTCACCATGTGATGCCTTCTTCTTCGATATAATACAAGGCCTTCTCCTGATGCCTTCTCTGTGATATTTTCTGTCCCAGCCTCTGGAACATTAGGACAAATAAATCTATAGTCTTCATCTCTTTCCTAGAAAGTGATATTCAGCTATAGCAAGAGGGGGAAAAACTATGACAAGGACATGAATGGGGACGTGAAGGAGAAAGATCTTTGAATCTCATGCTGACTCCCACCAGTGAAGTCTGTCGTAGAAGAGGCAGCAAAATAACCCACAGGACAAAATGAGTCAACTAACTGCCGAGTTCAGACAGGACCATGCCCAGGCTGATGCACTGGGTCGTCGTGTGGAGCAGCCATGGTGGGGGCTGGAGGCGCCAGGGCAGAGCCTTCTGCTTGCTGAGTTTCATGCAGCTGCTGCCACTGTCTGCCACAAATACAAATCCTGGGAGGAGAAGATTGGGGTCAGCATCAATTTTAGGATCACAGACTCTATACTTTCACCCATGCTCCATTGGCACAGGAGGCTGGAAATAGAAGAGGGAGTGAAAAGCAGGAAACGGAATTGCTTTGGCACCTGGAGAGGGCATGTGGACGCTCCTCCTCTTCTGCAGACCTCGCCAGTAACTGTCAGCCCTTCTGTCAACTGGAACAGTGCCCACCCACCATGAAATTCCTACCCAGCTTTCTATGCTGCTTTCCCAGTGAGGAAATAAAGTAGCTCCTCTACTGCCCTTAGCAAGGGTTCCAAAGGTATCAGCAACCTCCCTGAGTGCAGGGAAGATGTACATGTGGAGCCCCTGTGGGACAGTCCTCTGGGTGGCCTTGAGTGCCCGTAGTTGCCCTTTTGTCACTTGCGGTTAACAGGAATATCTTTAGAATGTTCTAGAAAGGCAATCTTTGGAAACAAGAGGGAACTGACTGGAAAAACCCAGGCTTTATTTCAGTCCCCTTCAAGGACCCTTCCAATGCTTTGGTCCAATGAATGAGGTTACTGGAGGCATGTGACCTCCAGGGTGATCTGCTTTCGGGGGACATCCCTCAGTTGGAGAGAAAGCGTGGCACACACATTCCTGGCTCTACCCACTCCAAGTAGATTTCCGGAGTCTTGTGGCAGCAGCTCATCACAAATCCTACGCATTTGCTTTCCCTTGCTGGGTATCTGTAAGTCTGCTCCATGTGACAATCTGCTTAGTGCACTGACTTAAATGTTAACCACAGCTAAAGGATGACTTCACAGCAGCGTCCAGGCAGTGCTTGACTGAACGGCTGGACACCACAGCCTGGGCGAGCTGGCATGTCAATCAACCATCCAAATGCACAACCTCCCTCTGTCTGTGTTTTCTGATCTGTGAAAACCGAACACAGAACAGTAGAACAGTTTTCCTCCTCAAAGGATTGCTGTGGCAAGTAAACAAGCTAATGTATGTAAAGTTTTTAAAGGACTGTCTGGTTACAAGAAGTACTATGTAAGTATGAGTTACTACCTTCATAATCAGCATAATTCCGGAAACCATGTGCCTTAGTCCCTTTTCTCATTGCTGAGACAAAATACCCAACACTCAGAGTAAAGGAGGAAAGTTTTATTTAGCTCACTGTTGTATGTTATGAGTCAGTGCCAAAGAAAAATGACCAGGTGACCCGATGAATACAGCCCCAGAGTCCTCACTGAGATTAGTCTCTCTCCAAGTGAGGCCTGGGCCAGGGAAACTTCTCACATTTATTGAGGAGCACAAACAGCTAAGGAATGCGCCTAAGTAATTTGGTGCAAACAAATGCCATCTATGTTGCCTTCCGGCATTCACCAACTGGTGTAAGTATCACTGGTTGGTAACTTCCCAGGTAAAGGAACGAAGAACAGACAGGGTGCTGCCTCCAGGAACCCGCTACTACCTTGTCTCCAGCTTGCCAGAGTGACAAGGAACCAGATTCCTTAGACTCTGTTCTCTGTTCCTTGCTCCCTCGATACAGTAAACTTCTGACTCATATCACTACACTATGTGTCTTACTCACTTTTCTCACTGCTGAGACAAAATACTCAACACTCAGAGTTAAAGGAGGAAAGTTTTCTTTAGCTCACAGCTTGTACATGTTTCAGTCCCTAGTCGGCTGGCTCCAAGGCAGGGCGGCAGGCAGAGGAGGAGCAGCTCATGGCGTGCAGAAGGCAGCAAAGCCCTTTCTGTCCGTTCTCTTACCCAGGCTGCGCAGGGCGGGCAGCACTCACACCCTTATTCCTGGTGCCCTTGATCTTAACACTGCACGCTGAATCAGTCCCAGTGTCCACCCTCCAGATGCAGCCGCCTCTGAAGAACCCCATCTATGACCACGTGAGGCTGTGGGGGACATCCAGACCAGACACAAGCCCTAACTCCACATGCACTTTTCTTTTTTTCTTTTTTTTAGCTATTTGTAACTGTGACTAGTGTTTTCCTCCCAGACCACCTCAGAGTTGGATGATGTCCAAGGCCACCAGTGTTCAACAAGCCCTCATGTGCTCTTGTCCAATCCCAGCCTTGCTGTAGCTAAATTGGGGCCAGGCTCCTGGGTTCTGGTCATGACATGTGGTTTAAGAAGGGAGGCATGAAAAAGACTGTGAACCACATTCTGTGTAGATGGCCCCTGTTTACAAAATTAGCGCTAAAATTTCTTCCTTGACAAAACCACATTATTTGGCTAGTGAGATGTGAGGGATAAGACTGTATGAAGAAAACACAGGAAGTAGTAGCAATAAAACCAAACAAAATTTAAACTAAAATGATAAGTTGGCGCTCACTTTAGGAAAGGCTGGCGGACCCATAAAGACTGGTGACAGGCAGGTTTTGGCTGTCCTTTCTGGGGCACACATTGTGATCTTCTCGTTGATGAAGCCAGAGGTCCCAGAATGGGGCCAGCGAGGTCTCAGCTCAGGAGCACCAACACCTTCTTCGCAGTTCCAAATAAAAATGTATGCAAACCCTCTCCAGAGTAAAGTCATCTTGTTTTCAGTACCAGGGATTGCCATATTTGAGTTCATAATCAATAATTGTAAAACTAACCCTGACAAAGAAATCCCTGAAAGTGAAGCTGGAAAAAAAAAATCTGATGCCGGATTCACATTTTGTATCAATCTGATTATGTCCGATTGTGGTGGAATGTCTCTGTGGCTGAACCTGGGACTGACCTCTGGCCCGCGCTGGGGCAGGTCGGGCCAACTTTACGATCAGTGTGCAGAAAATGGCAGCTGCTGAAGCTGAGAACCGGCGGTTTGTGTCAGTGGCTGAAGAGGCAATAGCATCTGCACTCATCAGGCAGCAGGAGGAGCGGTTAAGATGAACACAAGACTTCTAGGAACTGCCCATGTTAAAGCGTTCACAGAACAACTGGAGCTAGAACCTTAGGTTGCTACATGGTGTCGATGTTGTAGTAACTGCTCCTCGGAGGTCAATCAGAACACAACAAAAGAAAATGAGGACCACTCTATTACACTAAGATTTCAGGGGGAATCTCAACATTTTAAAATCATATGGCAGGGCCGGGGATATAGTTCAGTGCCATAAGCACCTGCCTGGGCAGTACAAGGTCCCAAGTTTGCTCTCTGATACTGCAAAATAAAATTAAAATCATATGGCAGCTGTATTGTCACCCCTGCTGAGATGCTTCTAGTTCCTCCTTTTAAAGGCTGCTTTTAATTGTGGTGATCAGGGCTGGAGAGATGGCTCAGCGGTCTGAGCGCCTGCCTGGCAACCACACGGACCTGGATTCAACCCCTAGTACCGCATGCTGTGTGCCGCGCTGGTCTCTCACATGCCTATAATACCAGCCCTGGGGAGGCTGAGGCAGGAGGATCACTCACGAGTCCGAGCTGCATAGCAAAACCCTGTACTACTAAATGAATAAATAAAATATTACAAATAATTAGTTGTGATGGTCAGAGCTGTGGAGAGGAATCCAGGAAACATACGTTTGAGAATCGTAAGGGTTTTTCCTAAGTTGTGCTCTATCTCGGAATACTGCATCCTCCTCCTTACACTGTTTTCTGTAGTCATACCGTTTACACATACTTCGGGTCTTGCCTGTTTAGACTGCACCTTTTCAGAGAACACAGCAACTAAAATTCTTACTCCCGATTTATGCCTTACAAAGGATGAGTATCAGACCTTGTTCTAAGAGAAAATATTGAAAGCAAGTAGTGATGAGGGGCGAAAAGATACAATGAATGTTTGCCTAGTACTGAGCCAGCAGGATTCCCTGGCGTAGGACCAAGCTCAGAGAGGGAGGGTCTCAGGCACAAGTTCTTCTGAGCTGTTTGGTGCTTGCTGAGCCTCTTAGCCTAGCTGTGAAGAGCAGGATGACAGCAGCACCACCATTCCTGTGCCATTCCCTTGGCTCTTCAGGCGGCAGCGCATGCGCCTGATTTCCTGTCTTTCTGTCTACTTCCTGTTTCTGCCTCAGAGTGGGCTCCGCGGTTTCAAGAACAGCTCTTGAGCTCCAATCATATTCTGCTGAAAAATACCGGCAGACGCTGGCCTCAGCCCCATGATTTCGTACCTCTCAGAAGCTTTCTACTGGCTCTGCCGTTTGCTTTTTCAAGCAGACTACTGTGTGTTGGAGCCAAAGAGAGAGACAGGGAGCTGGCAGGATCGTGTGACCCAGAGCGACAGGAAATGCGGCCATTCCTCTTGCCCGTTGGCCTTCCAGTTGGTAAGTCTGTCTGTGTGTATGCGTGTGTGTGTGCTGTGTTTGTGTGAATGTATGTGTATATGTACGCGTATGAACAGTGTGTGTAACTCTTTGGGTGTGCGTATGCGTTTACATGTGCATGCATGATGGTGTGAGTGCTGTTTATGTAGATTTGTGTGTTGTGTACATACATCAGTGTGTGGATACACGCTTACAGGTGAGTGTGTGTCGGTGTGTCAGCAGGTGTGTGTGAGTTGTGTGTGTGTGCTGTGGTTTGTTAGAGCTGGCTGTGCTGAGCTCAGCGTTCACCAACACTCTCCTGCGAGTTTTGGCTTCTTTTCCCGGGCAAGGCAACACAGCAAAGGGAAGAATATCAGCTCCATCTTCTGAGCTGGAGGAACAGAAAAGAACTACAAGTATGACCTGTGTGTGTGTATGTGGTGCTGCTCCAGGTGGGATGAGGGGTGGCAGAGAGACTTGCAGGGTGAAAGCCCATTCTAGGCGGCTCCAGGGCACAGTGCAGGGTTGCAGCCCACTATGCGCAGGCGCAGAAGGCAGTGGCCCCTCCCCACCTGCTCCATCCGCGGAAGCGGGTGGAAAGACTGTGATCTTACCTGCAGGGAGCCGAGAGGGTCTGTGTGAAGCCGCCCAGAAGTCAGCAAATCTCCCTGGGCTTCCTGCATTGCCAACCTGGCCTGTTAGAGCCACAGCACCCCCACTGCCCAGCCAGTTCCTGAGATTTGGGGGGGGACAAAGTGGACTGTCAGGTGAACAGAGCCAAGGAACATTCAATGATGCTGTGGTGATGGGTGATGAGAAACTCGTATCTGTCCAGATCCCCTGGAACTGGGCTTCCCATACCCTAGAGCCTTTACCTGGATTTGTGAAATCTGCCTAAGTATGGTTACATATTTGTTAACAAGCAGTCATGAGCTGCATAGTTTTCTCCCTGGTTCTGAAAAAAAAATAGAAATTGAATGAAGCAAGAGCACATGCATGCTCGTGGAGTGGGCAGTCCTGGCCGGGGATGGTGGCATGGCCCTGGTGTGCAAAGAACCCAAGAGTTGCTCTTAAAATTCTGAGTGTGTTGGGACCTTCTGTGGGAAAAGACCTTCCAGTGCAGGGCCAACAGCCACCCCATGGGGACAACATGGCCCGAGGAGCATGAGCAACCCGGCAACCCAGCCTCCACGGAGCACTAAGGTGTCTGGGTCCGGCAGGCCGCAGGCAGTTGCTTATTCACAGCAGCCTCTCTGGCTCCTCCATTCCTCACTTCCCAACCTTCCCCAGGGATCATGCCCAGTGGCTCTTTCTGGCCCCAAGACTCAGAGATGGCCACTCACACTGTTCTCTGCTTGTGCCCCCCAAGCACACATGTTCAGGGTCCCACGTGCTTTTCTGTCTGCTCCTCCTCCCCTTCCTCTTCGGTGCTCCATCCAACCTAATTCGTCGGCTCCAGCCCAGCAGCTCCTTTCCTAAGAAATTGCTTATACTCAAAATAGAGACCTCAGTGTGAGTGGGACAGGGTCTCTAAAGCCCGCAGAGCCCATCTTAGATCCCTCCTCACTCAGGCTCCCTTGACCTTAACCCAGTGCAAACTCTTCTCTTTCACAAGAGAAAGTAAATGGCAGGGGCCTGTGGAGCTAGCTCAGTGGAATAAGCGCTTGCCTGGCAAGCGCAAGGTCCTGAGTTCAATCCTCGGTTCTGCCAAAAAACCAAAACAAAACAAAAAAGAAAGTAAGTGGTAAAGTGCACCCTAAAATTCATTTAGAAAATCAGTAAGTTCATTATTGCTTTGTCTAGGTGGAAGAAGACTATGTACTGATTTCAGAGGTTTCCCCACGCCTGCCTCTCCAGAACCCTACAGAAGAGCTGTCAGGAGGTAAAAAAAAAACAAACAAACAAAAAAAACCCACATACACACACAAAAGAAAACTTCCCTGAGGGAGGTACACTGGCTAGCAGTGCCAGCATGGACAGCCAGTGTCCAGGGGGAGGCACTCTGCACTGGGAGTGCTTGGGAAGGAGGTGCTCTGTAGCTGTGGGTGTGATGCAGACAACGGCTTTGGGCCGAGGCTGGGAGCCAGCAGTCCCTGGGAGGGGGACATAATTCAGGAGCACTGGAAGCCCAGCAATCTTCCTGTCTACAAGAAATTATTTGTGATTTGTTTTGTATTTAATATGAATTATTTTTAGACTTTATGAATCTTAAGGACCTGGGCCATTGGGAAAAGGTCATATTAATCTACTACATTAAAAAATTTCCGATGTCATAAGCCTACTTGGTTACTCTTTCCACAGTAACTGAGGTTAGACATTGAAACTAGAGCTCGATGGTGTACGCGGCTTTCCAATGTGTGGTGGAACCTGGCTGCGGCTGCGCTGACAGGAGTTCCGCTCTCTTGCCAGGCGTGTACCGCCGAGGCCGCCAGGAATGAGTATCTGACCACTCACAGCTCCTCTCACTTCCCACCCTTTCATTCAAATGCCTCTCCACTCCCTCGGGGAAACTGGAGGAAGCCAGTGTCATTCTTTCAGAATGGAGAATCAGGTCAGCCAGCCAAGGGCAGCTGTCGGGCAGCAGCAAAGCCAGTCAGTGCTAAAGAGGTTAAGAAAGGACAGGGGCCCACTCACCTCTGGGCAGCTAAGTGCTCTGTGAGCTGGACCCATTTGTCTCTTTAATGAGGACCAGCTTTGGAAAGCAGCTATTATCTGTCACTTGTTCATATGCTCTGGGTCTGGACACCTGCCCGCCAGCCCCAGTCATACCTAAAATCTTGGTATTAGGCTTCCAGGGTCTGTCTGGCGTCTCCAAGTCTCCCCCCTCAGTAATGGCTCTGATATTGCTAAATAAGAACCTTTGGCCCCACTATCAAGGATGTAGACCAAGAACTTGCACAATGCTAGGTCTTGGTTAATGGAGCACATCCACGAACATGGCTTTTGATAAATGAATTAGATTGGGTTCTGACCCAGGTTTCCTCTTTGTTTTTAATGTTTCTAGGTCTGATGGAGAAAGAACTCGCTCCCAGGACACTCAGGCTCCTGCTGGTGGGGAAAACCGGAAGTGGGAAAAGCGCGACTGGAAACACTATCCTTGGCAGGGAAGTATTTGAGTCTAAACTCAGTGCTAAGCCAGTGACCATGACCTTCAAGAGAGAAAGGCGAGAGTGGGGTGGAAAGGAACTTGAGGTGATTGACACCCCAGATATTCTGTCCTCTCAGGTCCAGCCGGAAGTCGCGGCTGAAGCAATCTGCCAAGCCATAGCCTTCTCCTCCCCGGGGCTCCATGCTGTGCTTCTGGTGATCCAGCTGGGCCGCTTCACAGAGCAGGATCAGCAGGCCGTGAGGCGTCTCCAGGAGATCTTTGGAACGGAGGTCCTGGCGTACACCATCCTGGTGTTCACCCGGAAGGAAGATCTGGCCGGAGAGCCCCTGGATAAATACTTGCGGGAGACGGCCAACCGCAGCCTGGCCAAGCTGGACGTGCTGTGTGAGCAGCGCCACTGCGGCTTCAACAATAGGGCGGAGCGGGTGGAGAAGGAGGCCCAGCTGCACGACCTCATGGATAAGATCGAGTGGATCCAGTGGGAAAACGAAGGCCGCTGTTACAGCGGCAGGGCTTCCCGGGGCTCCCAGTTAGCACCCAGAAGAGCGCAGACCTAGGGAAGGTGGATGACCTGAGCAAGACTCCAAGGAGGGGTGTACGAGTGGGGGTGGGTCTCAGCTGGACGTCCCGTCCGGAGTCCACAAGGACTCCGAGAAGACTTACAAATGCTTCCTGGGAGACTGTCTAGCTGAGTTTATGCAACGAGGGGGAAAATGTCAGCGCCTGCACCCCCACTTCCCGCCCCACTGCTGGCCCTGTCCATACTCACAGAGAGCTGCCCGGGACTCTGAGTCTGGGTGATGTGGGGCCCTCGGTCCAGGTGCCCGCTTATATACCAGCTCTTCATTGCTTCTTCCAGAGCATGGGGTACCCCAACAGCCTGCTGTACTCATGGGGGATCTTCTTTCTCACTAACATTACACTTCTTGGGATTTGTGCCTATGCAGGCATGCCACTTTTTCCATGCAACCCCTGCAGCTGCCTGGGCATCAGTTGGTGGCAGGGTAGGTTTATGTGAGCTTCACATTTCTTGGGTTTTAGCCTCACTCGTAAAGGGGGCAGGCATGATGACAGTTAAAGCACTCACACTTGGTGGTGGGGAGAACATTGCCATGAGCTAGAACGGGAAGGCCCAGACCCCTTCCCATCAAGTTTTCTTCCTTGCTCTGAGCTATTTTAAGAGGTTGTGTCCTCTAAGACAACTGAGTTGCAACTACCAAGCTTTTCTATGCTTGGTAGGCTTCCCTTGACCCCGGCATATACAGAAGGGCTGACTGTCACTGCACAGGACCTTCCTGTGATGGCAGTAGCAAGCGCCATTTTTCTGTGAGCTGACACTGAGCCAATAGGCACCAAAAGATGACTGTGTCAGGGCCAAACCTTGGGGCTGAGACCCAAAGACAGGCCATGTGCAGAAATCGTGAGTCATGTGCAACAGGTGCCAGAAGTCCCTGCGCAGAAGGTAAGCCGGAGCATAGTGTAGGACACCTCCGCGGGGAGCCAGTCTGCAACACTGACATGTGCGCTGTCTCTCTTGCGCCTGAGCGTAGGCCCTGAATAAAGCCTCCTTCAATCGGCATTGCTCGTCTCTTTGTGATTTCTATCTTGAAATGAGCAAAAGAACCCTGAGCAGACCGGAGACTGTGGTGGCTGTGACACATGGGGATGGATGCACAGTGGGCTGAGGAGGATGAGCAGGAAAAGATAATCAGACAGAAAGAGTAACCGTTTCTCTGAAACCATGACTAAAAAGTCCCGTGGGGACTTCCCAGGGGTCAGAATGATGGCTGAAGTTGTGATTAGGTATCCAGAAAGTCATCCCTGGGCAAAATGGTGGGTGTTACCCCTGGCTATAGGATGGGGAGGACCCTAAAGGTGCCAGATGGGCTGGGACAGAAGACATTAGCACCCTCCCCAGTGTAGACATAGCCTGGGAAGGCTGTACACCCCGCTTCTTTTCCCTGGATCTCATGACCCTTTACTAGATCTGAGTGTTAGGAAGTGAAGCTGTTTTCAGCCTTCGTCATACTTACCTGTGCTCTTCCTTCTGGATGAGGTAAGAGTCCACATACATAAATGGCTCCCCAGCATGATGAAATAGAGAGATAAATGGAAACAAGGAAGAAGGGGAACCCACAAAGAAAGCACCTGAATGCCTTAAATTCCAGTGGGACCATCTGCCCAATTTGTGGGGGAACTGTGACATAGCAGTGTTTCCCTGGGAAGCTGCTCCTACGGACAAGTGTTCATAAGAAGCAACACAAGAAGGGTCAAGAAGGG
>NDGM010936626.1:0-11082 GCA_002564305.1 Octomys mimax | reverse complement strand
TGGCTGCTGTGCTCAGCTCCTTCCTGCTGCTGCCCTTGGGAGTGAACCTGTTGTTCTCCTCTGTCAAAATGTTCTGCTCCTGGACTAGCTGGGTGGTTCCATCTTCTACTCTCTACAGGGATTGATGCTGCAGGGTTTCACCTCAAGCCTGTATTCCAGGCCTGAGCTGAATCTGGAGGGGGACAAGGTGGAGTAGGGGGGAGAGCAAGCTCTCTCATACACTCACCGTGCCTGGGCTAGGACTGGATCTGGGGGTCCCTAGAACGTGGCAGAAATTCTCACACAGTGGGCGGGGTGGGAGGGGGAGCTCCAGCTTCGTGGTGAGGGGTCCCCGGGGGTGGAAGATGGTCTCACCCACACTACGCCTGGGCTTGGACCAGCAGGTCCCGCTGGCACAGGGCAGCAGGAAGCTCTCCCACACACTCACTGGGCCTGGGCTATGACTGGATCTGCGGGTTCCTGGAATGTGGCAGAAATTCCTCCTCGGTGGGCAGAGTGGGGTGGGTGCTGCAGAGTGGTAGGGGACATCCCAGGGCATGAAAGAGAGTCTCACCCATGCTAGGCCTGGGCTTGGATCAGCAGGTCCTGCTGGTGCAGGGTATCTGGAAGCTCTCCCACACACTCACCAGGCCTGAGCTAGGACTACACCTTGGAGTTCTCTTTTCATACAGATTTCAGTGATAGACCTATGGTGTAAGTTTCAAAAGTAAAGGGGCAATACCATAATTAAGTGTTATTCTCTGACATGTTTCTAGGAAAAAAAATATTAGTCTGATCATATATCTAGTAAATTTACAGACCAGATTTAATGTTTCTAAGACAATGCAAGAATGGAAAAGACAACAATAGAGGTACAGTCCATTAAAATGCTGCTAGAGCTTTTGTTTAAGCTGAAAATATCAGCACTGACTCCTGTCTTCAATCAAGAAGCACTAACTGAGTATCTATTATGGACAGGTATTAAAGCATCTAATATCAAGGAGTCTTATGAGGAGACAAGAAAATAAAAAATAAACACATGAGAAAACTTTGACAAGTGGCAATGGGCACCCTTCTCTGTGGTGCTGCTTCCTGTACTAATTTAGCAACAGAGCTCTGTCTACTGCCTTCTCCCGGGAGCTCAACCCCAAGGTTTTCTACCTTCTCCATCTTTCCATGAGGAAGAATAACCTCTGCTTCTTCCTTGGACCTGTTTTAATATTCTTTTCTAAAAGGAACCATAACACAAGCTAAGAAGTACCAAGCAAATGACTGGTACTTATTTGCCAATTTAGTTAGCATAGCAGTGCAAAATAGATAATCAGTGATTTAAAAAAGTACATAAACACTCAACTAAGCAAATTCTCTTGAAAAATGCCATAAGTAATTCTTCTGGGGGAAGAAGATATGAAAGGATAGAGATCTTTTTTTGATTAAATATACCAAACCTTTAAATGTGGGATTACTAGAATCTCAAGATTATTCCCATAGTCTATCACAATTCTAAACTGTAAGTCTAAAGTTGACTGTGAACATGCAGACATGAAGCTAATAAGATATGATATGGTAAAAAAAAAAAAAAGGCTAAATAAAAAACAAATCTTTATGTTTCTTTTCTTTGTATCTAACAAAGCAAATATTTCCTAAGTTAATCAACTTAATTAGGGTTAACGTGCTCCATGTGCTAATTATGTCTACATGTCTAAAACAAATATCATTGAGATGTCTAAATTAAATCTAATTATCCGTTGTGATCACTTCCTAGGTTCCAATTGTTTAACAATGTCAAACATAAAGAGTAATACCAAAGATAGAGCACCAGCTGTCACGAAAGTTGCCTTTCTGTATGTTTTCCTTATAGGAGAGGAAAAGAGGGTCCTGATTCTTTTTTTCTTAAAAAAGATTACCGCTTTCTTTGCAGAAGAAAATATTTTGGCAATTTCATGTCAAGCTAGTTCATTTTTCAAAATGGTCTGTAGTCAGGGAGAGAGAATCCTGTAGAAGCTATTTTCAGAAACTAAAGAAATTATTTCAAAGTCCATGATTACATTCCACAGTTCAAACCTTTCCTCAGAGAGGCATCACTTCTGCATCCATAAAAATGAGGCTCTAGCCTTCCCCAGATATAGACTGGAACAGACAAAAGCAGGAACAGGCCTGACACGAGGCTGCTGAAGGGGCTCAGTACTCTAGTAGAAATCATTAGTTTCTGTTTCTTTAATAGAATATAATTCTATTTGTTTCTCAATAAAATTAATAAAAATATAAAATAAAATAAAATTTATGGAAATATCTGAAAAAAAACACTAATGCAAGTCAAAAATGTTTCAAAGAACAAGTTTCAGCACTTCAACTTTATAACAATTATAAATAAAAATCTGTTTTTTTCTGGAAAAAAATAGACTAGAATCCAAGGTAATATCTGTCTTGTTTTAACTTTCCAAAATGAGGTCTTTTTCTGATCTCTGTTTCCCACAACTGCCTAATCTCACAATAACATTAAACCTGTCTTTGATTCATTCCCCTGGTTCATATCCTTATGTCAGATCTGATTGCCTTTTATATTGTGGTTACCACATGTGTGTACACCCACATGTTGGCTCTCACTTACTCTCTTATAATTCTAATCCCTAATTGCTGATAGATGTATGCTGTTATGTGCATTCACTCATCAAAACATAGAAAGCTTCTATACTGATGCAGAATACACCAAAGTGTGATGAATGGGCATTTAAAGCTTTGTGTTTGAGGCCTGCATTACACTGGTCTGAACACTGCCATGTGATTCTCCCTCTGTCAGGATCACTCTCTTCCCAGTGCTTCCCAGCCTAGCTCACATCTCTATTCTCTTCAGAAGCCTGTTCTAGTCCATCTGAAGTGATCTTCCTTGTGATTCACTCAGTGCCCCATAAAACAACTGGCCTACAGGGTGCTGTCAGCTCTTAGCAAAGCAGGCTTAAGACAAGTGACTGATAAAGTGAGAATTCAGATTTTCAAAAGATGCATTAGTTCATTAATCACGAACATCTACTGCAGTCTTACCTACACACACACACACACACACACACACACACACCCCACAACTAAGTACATCTCTTCCTAGCAAATGGATTCAAGGTCACTATAGATTTTCAAATCATCAGTGAGACTGGCTGACCTTGAAGCTTTCACAGTGACTTTCATGGAAACGTTACTTCCTCAGAGACTCTCAAGCAGCATGCACAGATAACAAACAAGCCCCTTCTTTGATTTAACTTACCCCTTATCAGAATCACTATGTTTTTATACCTGTGCGCTAGTTTCATTCTACTTTCCTGCTAACATCTCACTGAAGTACTCCCAATTTCCTTCACTCTTTCTGTGGTGGAAATAATGAAGTTTATCCTACAAGGTTATTGGAGGATATTCTCCTAATAAATGAGTCCACTACTTTTTTTTCCAGCCAAATCACTATCTCACTGTGCATCTGTTCGCTTTCGCTTTATGATGCCTGGAACAGGCACAGTTCTCTTATAGGCTTCCTTAGACTTATCTAGGAATTGAAATCATATCCTCACTCAGTCCATGTTGATCCTGAAATCTTTATTCTTTCATTCAGAACTAGATCACCACCCCCTGGAAGAATCAACTGTTTGTCCTTGTCTCTAGCTTGCAATGGCTTATATTGCATATTTTGTATACAGTGAAACCAGGGCTGTTGGTGGCTCATACAGCAAGGCCCTTCTTCTGAGGCAGACACAATCAAAGGGTGATCCTGGAACTACACTGCACGATCTTCCCGGGTCTGCATTCCCTGCACAGCTGTCGGGTTTCCCAGTGCATGTGTAATTACTATGCAGGGCTGCACTATATTTTTTTATGCAAGCACTATCATTTAAAAGTGCTTCTCTAGTAGGGCTTATAAAGCAAATGGTGTATTAAGTAGTTAATCAGTGTGTGCTATTTTACCCTGACGCCTGTTTCCACTTTGTAAAAATAGATTGTTGTATCGTCCTTGTTTGAAAATGCCACTGTAATTACTGCATTCATTTACAGAGATATAGAACAATGACTAAGATATATTTATTAATCATTTCTTATTTTACTGGTTATATTTGGAATTGTCAGGATGTTAAAGGTTTTCTCATAAACTATAAGTTCATGATTAACAAGAATAAATTGGACTTTTAAATCACTACCATGGTCCAGAATTATTTTTACTTTTGACAAGAATAATTTATTCTCCTAATAGTGCATTACCTTTCATTTTAGAGTATGTGTAGCAAAAGAGATAGAAATAACATAGGAAACAGTTGGATACCCTAACATTTTTAAGTATGAATAACAATAAAATATTATCAGTAAGTAGCAAATATAATAAAGTCAAATACTCTGGTTATTATAATACATGCATTTGAGGATTTGAAGTGTGAAGTAGGTTGTACCAGAAACTTCATTGAGCCAATAAGGTTATAAGGTCATGGAGCCCAAAGGATACATAGGCATGTCAATGCTGTGTGCTGATTGCTGCTATGGTAGCTCCTGTGAACAAGCACCTGTCATCTATACCAGAACTAAGCCCTCAAAGACAAAAGTGCCTGTCCTGACTCTACTCTGCGCAGTGCTCACACTGCCCCAAGAAATGGTATGGTCTGGAGTTTATAAGCAGTACATCCTCATTCAGAATTCAGTCTACACAGAAAGGAATAAAGACATGATCTAGACCCATAAGACCTCAGACATATGTTCTACATGACATCTAAATATTAAGTCTTTCTATTCTTGGCCTCAGTAATAAAGCTGAAATCATCATAGCTCATTTTTTTTCATGTATTAGGACAGGGTCTTCAGGGTCTACAGGGTCTCACTACATAGATAGGACTCTGGCAATTCTCCTATTTTCAGCCTCTCAAGCACTGGGATTACAGGTGCACCACCATGCCTAGTCTCCATCAAAGTTTCAGTGTGCCCTGGGGGCAGGGCTGGCACAGCCTGCTGGGGATTGAGCCCCAACCACTGTGCTCTGCCTTAGCAGGCACTTTAGTCTGCTGAGCTGTCTGGCCAGCCCCATCATAGTTCACTTAATAAGGCCATCAAATAATAATAACAAAGCTAACAAATGCAGTATCAGGAAAGTGAGAAGGAAGAAGAAAGATTCTTGGCACTGGTCCCACTGCCTGGGCTAGGGCAGCCATTCCTGGGGCAGTATGCAGTGCCTCACTCGAGGGCTGTAGCCCCCTTGGCTCTGTAAGTACCAGTTAGAACCATAGTGGAAATTCTTCTATGGAGAAGCCTTACAGTGCACCAGGGCCGGTGTCAACTCACACAGTGCCCAGAGCCCACACCACACCATCTGCAGAATGCAGTGGCACTCCTGCTCTCCACATGGAACCAGAAGCCAGACAGAAAAAGAAGCTGAGGTCCCTGGTTTGTTTCAGGTGCATGAGAGTTCTCAGAAAGGCAGAGATGCATAGATATTAGAAGGATATAAGGGAAGGACCTTGGCTGTTGAATCCTGGGGGACCAAAGAATCATACAGCTCTTCTCCCACCTCCAGCTTCAAGTCTCCCAGAAAGATAACAGCTTCAGTTTTAAATCATAACTTCAAGAATCTGTTTTAAAACAGACTGGCTTTGCTCAACTGGGACATGTATTTACGCTTTCATGAAATGTCAGTAACTTTAACTGATTAGAATCATTATCAAAGGAGAAATATGAAATAGGAGGCACATATATAAATGCTCCATGACGTATAATGAGATTATACCCAGGTAAACCCAGTATAAACTAAAAGTGTTGTAAGTCTAAAAGGCATGGAATATACCTGACCTACCAAATGTCACAGCATAGCTAGCCAGTACACTGTCTGCACTTAGGATCT
Source organism: Octomys mimax (assembly GCA_002564305.1). NCBI lineage: Eukaryota > Metazoa > Chordata > Mammalia > Rodentia > Octodontidae > Octomys > Octomys mimax. The sequence continues at coordinate 5,243 of NDGM010936626.1, read as the reverse complement.
CAGGGCTGGTTGGGAGAAGTGGCTCGCTGTCTAGCATGGCTTGAGAGAACCCCACAGCCTGGTAGAAGCCAAAGGAAAGCTAGAAAATGCAAGTATGCTTTCACTGAATGTGTATCACTTTCACACCATTGTAAAGTCAGAAAATCAAAACTTTATATAAGCCAGAGACCACTTGTGCCTAAATATCTGTGTAAGTATATTTGACACCGTAAATATATATAAGTGTATAGGGGAGATAGCTCAGTGGCATAAGCACCTGCCTGGTAAGGGCAAGGTCCTGAGTATGATCCCTTTACCAAAGCAAAATAAAATTATGTATAATTATGTACTATATATATATATATATATATATATATGTATTAGTAACCAGTTACTTATAACTAATTAGTTAATTCATGATTAGAACCACCAAAATATAAAACAATAGATAATAATTATTGCAGAAGGGCAAAGATACTTGCATTTTAAAAAACTATACCACATTAAATAATTTTAATCAACTCAAAAGGAAAAGTTCCATGACAGTGATAGTCCATCATCACTAATTATCATTAATGACAAATATTAAAAAGATATTTAATAAAATTCCACCAGTGCTCCTATTAAAGTGACAGAAAGTAACAATAGAAAAACTCTGCTTAAATACCAGAGATTGGTTCTCAAAAATAAACAGCAATATAATGCTTAATGGTGAACTGCTAAAGTAATAGAGCCTATCATTTCAATTGATGTTCAAAATTGTCTGAATAATCTTATCAAGTGATATAGAAAAGAAATGATTAAATATAGCAATCATTTTACCTTAAAAAGCCATAAGAGGCTCTGGAAAAGAACTAAGATATGTAGGAAGTAAGGGGGAGATAAAGAGAAAAAAACACTGTCATTAACATGCAAAATGAAAAATATGTACAATAGTTATGAAATGCTAGAAATCTTTGAATGAAATTAATGAAAGTTATAGATTTTACCTAAAAACAGTAGAAATGTGAATAAATGGAAAAACATGCAATATTATTAGAAAACATTTGATGCCATAAAATTTTTAGTACTCTTAAAACCATTATGTTAATCAAATACCATATCAAACATGTTTATTTTAATTAAATATCTAGTAATGATATCCCAGAGATTAAAAAAAAAAGAATAGGGCTGACCTAGATGTCAAAATCCTAAATAAAATACAAGCTAGCCAGTATTACTGGAATGAAATTAGATTATTAGAGCTAAAGAAAATAACTAAAGAAGTTCATATGTCATTTACGTTAAATATATTTTATAAAATGCCCCAGAGTTTGCAATTATTGAAGCTGGAGTTCCAACCTTATTATATCTAAGACTGACGCTATTTACTTTAACTCCACTGCCCTCCTCTGTGAGGCACTAGCAAGGCTCCACCTCCCCGCAAGATGCCTACACTGCTACGCATGCGCCACTTAAATTACACTTACAAAGTGTCTAGAAACTTAAAAGTTCTTCCATGGAAGACACATTCAAAAGTTTTCTAGATATGAGAATTAGAAAAGGGTGTATCTCAGTCTAATAAAATCTTTCGGGAAATAGAATGGGCTCTTCTACAAAAGTAGAAAATTCCCTGATAAAGAAGTCACTAAAGCTTGGCATGGTGGTCCAGGCCCGAAATCTCAACATGCTGGAAAGGTGAGTTCAAGCCCAGCCTTGCCAACTTACCGACTGGGTGAGATATTGTCTCAAAATAAAGCATAAAAATAAAAAAGGGTTAGGAATATAGCTCAGTGGAAAGGCTCTGTATTTAATTTAAAAAAAAATTATTGTTGCAACAGATCTGAGAGGTAGAAAGATAAGGATTTAAAATTCTTTCCATGGCTGGGGAGATGGCTCAGTAGAATAAGCGCTTGCCTGGCAAACACAAAGGCCTGAGTTCAATCCCCAGTTCTGCCAAAAAATAAATAAATAAAATTTAAAAGTAAAAATAAATAGATAAATAAAATTCCTTCCAACACTGAGACCTATTGATAAGGCTGATGTTAGCACTTTCGTGCTGTTAACTTTCTCATGCTCAAGCTTCATCCATAGTAGGTTTAAAAAGAGGTAGCAAACCAACACACGATCTCAAATACTTGCTCTGTCCTTGTTTCCAAAGCTCATTTGTTTTACCGCTGGTGGCTCGACCTGCCCAACCATTACTGTGGACAGCTGCGAGAGTGATCCAACCCAGAAAGACTTTCCCATTCCACACAAGAGCCTGAACTAATTCTATTCAGTGATTCTGAGCTTCAAGGGATTGTAACTTCTATGCAATATTCATTCTGTGATACCTTTAACAAAATACTAGGTTAAAAAATGACCTAACTGCAGAACTGTGAGACACAGATAAGTTAAACCGAAGAAAAAATATTGAGAAACCTTGAAAGCGTTTTGTGGAATGAAGCAACTTAATTCATCCCAAATGTTATGCTACAGTAAGTTCTATGATTCTGCCAGATGCCTCTCTTTAAAAGAATTTTATTATACCAAAGAGAGCAATTTCTTTTAATGAGAATATTTTTGAATAATATTTGTTCTTGAAACCACTGCTTTCTTTGTTTCATATCTAATGAGAATAATTTCCTTTGATTCATAGGCATTTTTATTCTTCTGCTAGTTCAATCAAAATACCAATTAACTAGATGCATAATACGAGGATGAAGTGGGCATCTTCCAGCTCAATTCCAGAAAACACACATCAATCACGGAAAGCAAGCTATTTGCATTACAGAGGAATTTCAGGTTAAGGATTACAAGCAAAGTCTGTGGTTAACGCCCAGGTTAGTGTCACCTCTGGGTAGAGAGTCCCTGTAAAATTTAAAGAGTGGAAAAAAAAAAACCGTAGAGTATACATCTCACTCATGATAAACTGTAAGCAATATTGAGAGCCTTAACTCAAAGCAGAGCATGGAGTACTGAGTCTTGCTTTTTCACAAAAACTCCTGTGAAATGTTAGTGACTCAAGTCATGTGTGCATGAAATGAACAAATCTGCTTAGTGACAGGATGTAACTCTAGAAAAGTGCCATTACTTAAAATCTGGACAAATAATATCAGACAGTAACTTGCCTCTACGAGTGTTAAATAAAACAAAACATAACGCAAAACATAAAAATAAAGCAGTTTAAAAATAGCTGTGGAGGTAACTGGTGCACACCTAAGCGTACTTTAGGTAGAATAGCATAAGCACGTACCAGTAACTGACCCCTGTAAAGTGAGTCTTGTGATTTAATGGAAATCTTCAGAGCGCCTGTCCTCTGCCTAAACTCAGAACTAGCCCATGAGCCTTTGATTGGGAACATCTGATATTTCGCAGTATGACTAACCAGGCTGTAAAATTTTGGCATCTTTAAAAATGTCATCAAAAGTGACAAAATGCTATCCAGTGCCACTGAGTTGTACAATATTGTTTTTAATATGTGATGGCATTATTGTGAGTCACCTTTGATCTGAAGACATATATCTCCTTAAAAATAGATATCTTTTCTACTTATTTATAATAATTATATAAGCAGAGCCTTATTCCTACTAAATGCCCCAAAATATTTGGAATTTGTAGAAGTTCTAAGTGGCATTGAAGCAGCAATATACAGGCATCAACAAATACAATGATTTTAGATTATTTTATAAATAAAATCAGTTTTTAAGTTATAGGTAAGAAAAATGATGCTAAAATGTAAATGAATATCCCCATATGATTGCAGAGAAAAATACAGATGCAAAAACCCTAAAACAACTTCCAGGATTTGCAGGCAGATTTATTTACATTAATGCGCACTGCTCAGCACCATTCCCCAAATACCAGGCCCTGATCCCTGGTGGTCTAGGGCTTGCGAGGGCTAAGCAAGCAGGAAGTCCAGAGGCAGAATGGCTCATCAGTTGGGGGTGGCTTTATACAACGTGCACCACAGTGACCTGCTGTGCATCACAATGAACAGTGTCTAAGAGACAGGAGCAACCAGAACTACAACAGGAACTATGACCTGGGCAACTATGAAACCAAAGTATCCTAGCTGGGGCCCACTTTCTGCTACATTACAACAATTACTGCATCTTGTAGGCTAGAATTCCACCGAAATCTAGTTCTAACCTCCTCTCAAAGTTCTGGTTTCTCCACCTTTCTGTGTTGCAGAAATCTCAGTGCATTTAGCAAATGCGCAGCCATGCTGTTTGAGAAGCTACTTAATGACCAGACCAGATAGAGCAATGACATCATAAATGCTGTTCTAGAGGGAACATGCTATACTCTGGTTTCTCTTCAGATCATATAAATCTTTCGCCTTTTAAAGGGAACATGCTAGCAGGAATAATGAAATGTTCTTTGTATGTAGGCAGATACTGTGGTGATTGCGAAATATGATAATAATGGACACAGTGAGACGCTAGGGCAACAATCCAGTGACAGATAATATAGTACCTGGTGACATTCCACAAGGTAACAATCATAGGTGATGTACCAAAATGATGTTAACCATAAAGAGTGGAACAGGGGACAAAATTTGGTATCTAAATGTCTCCAGGGCTTAAGAACAATTTATTGCTTAGATTCTGAAGAAAAATAATAATCTTTTTCATATTCCTACTTTGCTGCCAGCTACTGTCTCAATTCTCTGCTACCTTTGTACAGAAAAAGGAAGATTTACCTATTATCATTCTAATTCTCTCTTTCAGTTCTCTGCAAAACTCACTTTTGTCAAGCTCTCACCTCCAGGACCCCACAAAATTAATTCTGACAACTGCTAGTGACCTCTATTTAGCTGCCAAATCCACAAACACATTTCAGTTCCATCATAGTTGACCTATCATCCATATCGGATAGTCACCGACCCTTTCTTCTCTGATACCTCCCCTCTGTCTTTCACTCCGCTGGAGGTGCTCACCCTTCCTCCACTCCACCTCTGTGGTCATCCTTCCCAGCTGCCTCTGTGGCCCACCCCCTTCTCCTTTCATCTGGGGTTGGAGGACCCAAGCCTCATGCCTCAGTTTTCTTCTTTCTCTCTCTTCCTCCACACACTTTCTGATCTCACCCAAGCTCAGGGCGTTCTCTGCTCTGTGTGAGTCCATGACTGCCCATAGCATGGCACTAACCTGGTCTGCCTTTCTTCTCTGCAGACATGGCAGACTGTACTCAGAAAATGTGCCGGTTTGTGGGACTGTCCTGGTTCAAGGTTGTATATAGTGAGATTTTTGGACTTCTGTGTAAACATAAGAAGTATGTAATTCTGTATGCCTATTTTTAAA
>NDGM010936625.1:0-12507 GCA_002564305.1 Octomys mimax | reverse complement strand
TGTGTGTGTGTGTGATGAATATGAAGCACAGGTGGGCTTACTATAATCGATGCCCAAAGGTCAGATGATATTATATGAGATGCCATGAGGCAGCCATACAATGTGTGTGCTACTCGCATGCTTCTGCGTGTATGTATGTGTTCACGTGAGGGGGTATATTTGTTTTAGCAGGAATGAAAGAACAGAGGTGCCCCTGGCTGATCAATTGGTCTGTGTTTCTAGCTGTGCCTTCTGCTCTAAGCAGATCTCCCCTGACCTTGACTAATTGTGACTTTAGTTGAGCTGTGAGGGAAAAGGATGCAAAAATGTGATCCTTAGCCACGGAGAGGCCTCATTCAGTGGTGGAGGCTAAATGCGAAGTGTGGACACTTGTAGAACATGCAAGGATGAGTGACTGGAGTTTGTTGAGGTGCAGCTATAGGCTGAGGGTGCTCAGTGGGTAGAAGGATTCCAGGAGGCCTCTGACCTGAAAGGCTTAGAGAGATCCATAGGACTCTAAGCTAGAGGCAAGCAGCGGGAGGGTTTGAGATGGTAGGAGAGCCTTCAAGCAGAGAGGAAGGCCTTGGGAGGCAGGAGTATAGTCCTCTATTTATGCGTTCTCCCTCAGGAAGTTCCTTTGTGCCCAAGAATTCTCTATCCATTGGAGGGTAGGTGAGAGGGAGCTATCCAAACTTCCCTACAAGACGTTTGTTATTAGCTTTCTGTAGCTCTGTGGTGACCTGTTCCTTCCCTAAGTCTTGGCTGTTCTCCTTAAGAGTTTCTGTTTCTCTGATGTTCCAGGAAAGTGCAGGGTCATGAGTTTGTGGTGGGGTGAGGAGGAGGTAAGGAAGATTGGAGTATTCTATGAGGAGCTGGGACAAGAAATATGGTCCTGGAGAGGCTGGTGAATTTTATGGTGTCTCCCTGAAAGAGAGGGTGAGGATGCAGGATGGGATAAAAGAAGAGGTGATAAGAAGGGGTTGGAGATAGAGCTCAGTGGCACAGTGCCTGCTTGGCAAGTGCAAGGTCCTTGAGTTTGATTCCTAGTACCCCCCCCACCTAAAAAGTAATCTGCATAAGAAGACATAGAAAGAGTTACAGCACAGTGTTGGTATGGAGTTGGAGGTGACCTCAGCTTGGGGGATAAGGATTGAGTGTAGCATGACATTGTGCTTGGCCTTGAGATGGGACATTGACATGTACAAATGAAAGGGAATGGAGCCCTAGACGAGAGGACAGAGAGGAGAGCAGACTGAGGGGTGACTTGATTGATGTCTCCAAGCTGACTATTGTGAGTACTTTCTCTGTCTGAGGATGGCAGAATAAGAAGACATGCTTAAATTAAAGCAGAACAGATAACAGTAGAACATAAGGAGAAGCTTCCTATGTCAGACCTACAAGTTTTTCATCAGGCTATCTGAACTTCTTGCGAAGGTGTTCCCCTGAAAGTATGCAGGGATGAGGTTGAAGGAGTGATAAAAATGAGGGATCTAGACTTCCTTCCTTCAAAACAGCACATTATTCAAAAGTAAAATGTGATTTGCTCTAAGATATTGGGTGGAGCTGGAGCTTGCTTGTTTATTGGCTGATTTATGTATTTACTCACATATTAATATATGCAAGCCTTCATCCATAATGCATACACTGACCAGTCTTTTAAAGAACTGACAGGTTCATTCAGCCACGGTAGTTTCATCTCCATCTTGTCTGACTCAGGCTGAGCTTTGCCTTTGTTAACAATGGGTTTCCCTCCTATTCCTTCAAGAGGTGGTAATCCAGTCTACCACAGAATTAAGAATTGACTTACTTGTAAAAGGGTTCCCAAAATAAGCCCCCTACCACAAGCTCCCATCTCTCCAACACTCGGCGCTTCCCAGAGCCAGTTTTTGACTCATCTTCAATTGCTCTTCTGTTGATTCCCTCTTATTTTCCAGGTCTGGCCCCGTCATTTTTTCTCTAGAGCACAGGGCTAGGTCACCTCACCTTGGCCAGTGGATGACCATACATGGAAGAGCTCTGCTGGGCTGAGCTCTGGGAAAGGCCTGGGAGCACGTGACCAGGATGAGAAACACCAAGTGAAAGTATTCCAAGTTCAGGAACTCGGACAAAAGTGGGGAGTCTTGAAAGGATCTGGCTTCACTAAGAAGCTGAGAGATACTCAGTGAAGTGAAGATTTGGGAGATGACATAAAAACTCTCTCCAAGTCTAGAGGGGTCAAGTTGATTGAGGGCATCCCCCAGCTAACATTCTGTCTGTACTTTGGGGGCTGAGAGAAGGGTGAGCAGTGTATTAGTGCTGGGCAGGGAGGAGTGTGCAGAGTAGGCACAGCCCCTGAAGGCCAGCCCTTGTGGAGCTGGTGGCTGCTCCATATGACCCCCTTTCCTTCTAGGTTCACTGTTCACCATGGCTGATTCCAGAGTTGCCCTGATGAGTGAAAATATTATATCACTGTCATCTATTATACTCAGAGCTCATTTTCTTTTTTATTTCCAAGTGAAAAACAACTGTTGCTGAGTATGGTACAATATGATACCAGGTTGGGAGGTATGCCTATAATACATGCCTATAATACCATGCCTATAATACCAGGTTGGGAGGCTGAGGCAGGATGATTGCAAGTTCAAGACCAACTCGGAAAACTGAGTGAGACCCTATTTTAAAATTAAAATGTTGAAAAGCTGAGGGTATAATTTAGTGGTAAAGTCCTTGTTTGGCATGTGCAAGGCCCTGTGTTCAATCCCAAGCACCACACACATGCATAAGAAAAACTATTGTTAATAATGCATTAAAGAAAATTCACAAAACTGAAAAGAAAAAAAGGACATTGCTCACAGTCGGGGCACTTTTTTTTCTCATCTTTTCCCCTATGCATATGTTATCCATGACTGTGACCATCCTGTGCCAATGCTATGCATCTTGGCTTTGTCACTAACATGAAGTCATAAGCATCCCTACTACCAATCTTTGTAAACAGCATCTGGACACTCAGCCCAAGGCTACTCTCCAGAAGATGCCAAGCTGCCAAGGGAAAGGGTTGGGTCCTTGTTTCTAGAGAGCCACCTCCTTGACCACAATATTTCCATGGAGAAAACAGTCCCCATCATTTTTTATTTGATATGCCCAGAAGCTGCCACTGGGCTGACAGCATACCCTGTACCTGCAGGTCTACCATGGGTGCTTTACTTCTTGGACCCAGTGTTGCTGGGCCAGGGTACTTAGTATTCTGGGTGCATCTTGCAAGGGGCCAGTGTGACTCTCGGGTCTCCTTCACAGAAGAAGACTTGGGGGTGTGTGTGGGAGGGAGAAAGGTCCAAGGAGGGACTATCTGTCCCTGTGGTTGTCCACCATCACCTGGGGATCTCCTGTGACCAGCCCACTTGGGCTTCTTAAAAATGACACCCCAGCCCTGCATTCAGCCCTGAGTCATGCACAGGAGGCAGGGTGAGCTTACCCACCCACTGGCTGGCACAGTCACAGCAGGCTCTGGGGCTGAAGGCAGGGGCGGGGATGGCTGCCAACTGCTTGTGCTGAGAACCATCCATGTCCAGCCCTATGCCCAATAATAGGTGGGCACAGAATCCAGATGCCTTGTGTCCAGAGCATCTGCTTCCCTCCTGTACATACCTGAGGTGAGATGCACAGGCTGCAGGTACGTATTATGCCCTGGAAATGAAGGAAGAAACCCCATGCCCTCAGTCCATCCACCTAGCAGGAATCCTGTCTCCTCCTGGGCCAGCTTTCCTTTCAGTGGCTGGCTGTGGTGTCCCTACCCCAGTGCCCTAAAATCAACTTGCCAGTTGCAGATGGTATAGTGGGAATCCTGATGGTGCAGAGGGGGCATATAGGGGGGAAACCAGGCAAGACTCAGTGGAGAGGACAGAGAGGAGTATCTGAGTGTGTGAGGTGCCTCTTCCATCTTGGCCTATGAAACTGTATCAAGCTTGAGGACTCCTCCATGTCTGCTCTCTGCTTTTCTGTGGCTGCAGGAACCTGGATGCTAGGCCTGCCTCTGGCTGTATTGCTTGTCCCAGGGGCTACCCTAGTTAGCCTTTGTAAGAGCTTCCCTCAGCCCTGCTCAAGGCCCAAGATCTCTGCCCAGCACTGCTGCCCAGAGTAAGGGGCCTACACCACTCAAGTCCCACAGCTCACCGCATGCTGCCTGCACAGCCTTTCAGTGAGTCAATGTTTTCAGGGAACTATCTGTGCCTGGCAACCTGCTCTCCCTGTGTGCCCTTCCTGGGAACCTGTTGGAGCCTCCCTCCAGGAGGTACCCCAGAGCTGCAAGGGTTGCAAATGCATTTCTCCTGTGAATGAGGGACATAAGCCCAGAGAAGGGAAGAGACAGCCAAGGTAGGTGCCCAGCTCCTTTTGCCAACTTTGAGTAAGATTTGGGTCTGGCCTGAGTAAACACTGGAGGAGGAAGAGAGGGATAATTAGAGGTGGGTCTGTGGTTGGGGGGCTTCCTGGAGAAGCTCAGAGTCCCAGGTCTTCCCCTCACTCATCAAGGGGGATGTTTGTCCAGTCTCTATTTGGACCCCAACCTTCGCATTGTCAGAAGGGGGCAGGGCTCACTGTGTTCAATTGGGAGCTTGATTTTTGTCCCTCAGGATCTCTCCTGTGACCTGTTCCTACAGGGACCAGTGCTGTGTAGGCAGGCAATCTAGAGCTGCCTCTGAAGAACAGAGCAGTGCTCTGAGGTGGGGCCTCAGCTATTCCTCCTCTTCATGCTGTCTGCTCAAGAAGGACAAGAGCTTGCTGAGGAGCTGGCACCCAAGCAGTGGGGCTCCCTGCTGCCTGCTTGACATGGGATATGAGGAATCCAGCTAGTGCAGCTCATCCCGGGTCTCCCAGTGAAGGACACTGATGACATGTGGGCCCAGCCTCCAGGGCTGGTCCAGGGACACCTAGGAGCAGTTTGGTTGCTCTGGGTCCTGTTCTTTGTGTGCATACCATCTCCTCTAATAAGGCCATGTCTACTCTGTGTTTTTGCACAGCATAGAATGTGGGGATAGCCAGATAGTAGGGTCTACTTCCTAGGAGCTACCTGGGAGCTCACTTGTGGCTTGTCACATGTTCTTGCGTTTACTGTTCATTCAAACCTGCAAAGGAGTGATTCTTATGTCATCTCTAGAAACTGGGGGAGTAGCAGTATTTGCTACCCTTTCACGTCTGCTCCCTGCTTTGCTGTGACTGCAGGAACCAGATGCTTGACAGCTCCAAGACCCCTTCCCTCACCTTTGCTTGAGAAGGGCAGGAAAACCATCCCTCTCTCTGGCCCAGGCTCCTCTTCCTGCCTCGTCTCACTTGGGCCTGGAAGAGCAGTCCTCCAGACCCATCCTGCGGCAGCTGGCTGGAGGAGGGACCCTTTGTCCTGAACAGCCTCAGTTTCCCCATTGGCTCCCAGCTCACCCCAAGTGCTGAGGCCCCTCTGGCTGCCCGGGAGCCTCCTGGGTGTTTCTCACCTGTGACCCCTCCCTTCCCGGCCCAGGTGAAGGTGTGGTTCCAGAACCGGAGGACGAAGTACAAACGGCAGAAACTGGAGGAGGAAGGACCAGAGTCTGAGCAGAAGAAGAAAGGCTCACACCACATCAACCGGTGGCGCATTGCCACGAAGCAGGCCAATGGGGAGGACATCGACGTCACCTCTAATGATTAGGGGAGCAACTACGAACCCACGAGGGCAGAGTGCTGCTTGCTGCTGGTCAGGCCCCTGGGGGGCCCAAGCTGGACTCTGGTCACTCCCTGGCCAGGCTACAGGGAGGCCTCGGGCCACAGCCCCACGGAGCTTGGAGCCTGAGGCCACTACCAGCAGAAGGACAGGAAATGGGCCAACTGAGGCCTGGGACTGGTTGGCCTTATCCATGGAGAGCCTGCCTGCCCGGGCAGGCCACCTGGCACTGTAGCCTCCCAGCCGCTCTCCATTTCTCTTCTCTTCCTTTTGTTTTGATGCATTTCAGTTTTAATTTATTTTCCAGGCACCCACTGTAGTTCTTAGTGATCCCCTTGTGTCTCCCTTCCCTATGGGAATAATAAAAGTCTCTCTTAATGACACAGGCATCCAGCTCTAAGCCTAGAGGCTGGGTGGTGGGTTTCAGCTCTGGGGCCTGTGGGGGCTGGTACGCAAGTGTGTGCAGGGACCTGGTGCCTGAGGTGAGGAATTGGATGGGGCAAGGGCAATCAGCTGACTCCTCTCCTTTTGATGATGGTCTACACTGGTCTCTTAATACCAGCTCCAGAGCAGGAGAAACTAAGTTTAGATACAGAGAAGGGCCACCTGTGATTTGAGGGAGGCTAGATCTAGGTCTTCCCAAACTCTGAAGGACGACAGTCAAATGAGGGAGCTCCTTTGGAAAGGACAAGGTCCATGCCTAGAGACTTGGGTGGCTTCTCCAGCTGAGCAGAAACCAAGGGGGAAGTGTAGTGGTGCCACAGAAGCCAATCTCCAACCCTAAGTCCTGGCCCCACCTGGCTACTCACCTGTCCTTGGAGTACCCCTGGGAAGGTTATAGCTCCCAAGACAGGGGCCTGAGGTCCCTTGTTCACTTGTCCTTCAGTTTGTCCCTTTGTCCCCTCCATTGGTCATATAAGATTTTCTTCATCCTGGTGAAGCAGAACCTGTGTTCCTAATAGTCTTATCTTCCCCACTTGGAGAACAGCCTCCACTTCTTCATCTCTCATGTGCTCCCCCAGGCTCTATTCTTTGGCCTCTGCTCCAGCTTTCTGCTGATGTTAATGACAGTCACTGACCTCCTGTCTAGAGTCACCTGGCCTCTGGTCTGCCTCCTGCCTCTCTGCCTTCATTTTGTGCCTGGGACACTTACTCTGGCTTCTCTCAAAGCTCTGTGGCTCCGCCCATGCATCACCTGCCTTTGCCCACCCTGGTCGGCCTTTACTCCTCCTGCCTCCTCATCATGCCTCTGCCAGGGTTCACATCTACTTCATAAGACTCCCCCTTGTCTCCCTTGTCTGTCTCTAAGCAGCCTCTGCTAAGACAGAACCTGGGAGTCTTCCTCAAGCTTCCTCATCCCCCCTAGCTTATTCATCCCTTGCCAGCCTTCTGAATCTAGACTGACTTCCCAGCCACATACCTCAGTGCAGGCCCCTCAGTTGTCCCTGCCTTTGGTCAGGGGCAGGTCTGTTCTCTGTAGGGGAATGGGACATCCTGTGGCTTCTGTGAATGTCTAGGATGAAACCATCTCAGACGAGCAGTCCATGCTGCAGATAGGGTTCTCTTCCTCACACCCACATGGGATCTTGTCCTCTTCCTTGGCCCTTCACCTCATCCACTGCATTCCTATCCTCTGCCTCTCCCACCTTTTTTCTTTGGCCCTCTGCTCAGTCTCACCTGTTTCAGTCCCTCAGTGAGCCAGGGCTCTTTGCTGTGCTGTGCCTTTGTTTATGCTGTTCTCACCTGGGCTGTAGGTGAGCACATCACGGGTGCTGGATCCTTCTGAAATGTGTTAGAAAGACATCAAAGGCCTGGCTCTGTTGCCCGGGCCACATGCAGAGATCCAAGCACACAGGTCCTTCTGTGAGACTCCAGATCCAGGTCCCACAGGCCTATTGGAGTCACACTCTACTCACCGGGTCCAGCCAATGCTAGAAACCAAAGGGCTTTGCCCCGTCCCTCTGCCTCTGCCCCTATTTCCACTTACCAAGAATGTGTGCCTCACGTCTGGAAAACCCTCACCTGGTTAAGTCACAAGGTGACTGTCATGGCCAAGAAGGTGGGGTGAGCTCTGGGGCATGTGCACATACAGTTAGGCTGAGGGTAAGAAGAGGCCCCTTTTGGTCCCTGTGGGGGACAGGAATGAATGAGCTGCTCCTCTCTAGATCCTATCTGCTTGGTAGGGGGGGAGGGTCTGGGAAGATCACAGCAGAGCACCCCCTCATGCAGATAAAGGGCTGGAAAGGACCCCAGGGAAACCTGCCAATCTCCCCAGCCAGGCCTGTGGGGCGGGGTGGGGAGTCCCCGCTGCAGTCCCATCCATCCCCCATGTTGTGCCTCTCCCGCAGACGGTAAATATTGGTGTTGTGACTTCATTAATAAAGGCTTCTGTGAGCCTGAAAAACATGGAATCAGGATGAACTATTTTCTGAGCTGCGGGCTTGCCAGGTTTGCTAATTTGGGAGTTTTTGGGCCCTCTCCAGGGAACAAACCAAAGTCTCTCTTGAAGAGACGCAGATGCAGCTGAGAAGGGGAGAAGACTGCGACTGCTGCTCCCTTCCCTCCCCGGTAGTCCCTCCCACCTGGAGAGCAGGAAGGCACAGGGCAAGGTGGACTGTGGACATTGGCCTGCTGGCTTCCCCAGTGCAAGGGAGCTGCCACCGGGCCTTGTCTGAGGAGCCTGGTCAGCCACCGCCCCTCAGCTGGGCTGGCCTCCTGGCCCTGCAGAGTGAAGGGCTGGCTACCATGAGCCCTTGTAAGAAGAGCTCTGAGGTGCATGAGCCTGAGGTGGAGAGAGTGCAGGGAATTATTCTTAACTCTTGTGGCTGAAGTCACAGGCCTTGCCTTCAGGGAACAACAGTCTTTACACATCTTCTCATCCATGAAACTTTCCGGGATTGGTCCCTGTGGCCTGTGCAGCAGCACAAGCCGCACTCTTAGCATCTCTGCATCTGTGTGCCACCTCCTTGCAGGTGTGGGGACTGTTTCCCACAGGACATAGCGTGGCCTTTGCCAAGTGAACTTGGCTTTGTCCAGGAGGGAGCCCGCAGGGCCCACAGGCTTCCCCTGGACCCTGCTCTAGGGCAGTCTTGCAGGGAGAGGGGGTGGGGAGGCCAACAGGCTGAGTGGTGCAGGCCCAGCCAGCTTTCCTGTCAGACGGCGCTGCCAAGGCGGAGCCAGACATCGGGAACAGGTTTAACCAATTACCCGAGCGCCCCATCTGCTGTCTGGGGTTCGTGTGAGGGTGAGTGCATGTGAGGGTGTTTGGAGTGTCTGGGCGGGCTGTGGGCGTGCGCAAAAGTGTGACTGTGTGGGTGGGTGTGGGCGTGCGGCTGTGCATGTGTGTTGTGCACGTGTGCAATATGTGGCTGCACATCCCAGGCACAGCCCCTCATTTGTCCAAGCCACCAGCTGACAGTCTTCCTGACCACAACCCAGCCATCACCCTAGGCTTTCTGTCACACCCCATTCTCAGAGTTTGTCAGCGCTGAATGGGCCTTCTCTATGGTCACAAAGTCCTTTCCTATCAGGTCACAAACCGTTCCCATTGGCCTGCTCATTGTGCCCCCTTTGATCATGCTGGGCCTTCCAGGTCCCCTGGCCATGGTCCTCTCTAGTCCCCAACATGTCCCCCTCGTCCTTAATTATATTTTCCTGGCAAAGTCTCATGCTTGCTTGGACCATATCTGCCCTTGCGGTCAGTCTGTGCAAACATCAGGCAAGCATGTGGGATGGCCTCCTTCAGTGTCTGGGGCTCAGTCTCCATTGCCAAGTTCCCCCAGCTCTCCATAGGTGAGGTCTCTGACCATCACCATTCTCCCGAAAGCTCTCCTCCCCTTCAATCTTCAGAAAGAAAAAAGACAGCTTTAGAAGGGAAGGGTTTTTTCTGATCAGTCAAAGGGTTTTTTCTGATCATTGCCCCGTCGTCAAACGGGGCAATGGAGGAGAATTTAATAAGGGAACAATTCTTGAAACCCACAGAGGATGGTGTACCTCAGGGTGAGTACCAATGGGGCACCCACATGGCCTGGGCCTAAAGAATTGGGCATGGTGGCCAGAACTGGAGATAATAGCCACTTGGGACAGGCCCTGAGACAGGAGCTGTGACCTACAGTGGAGCAAAGGCCACAGATGGCAGGAGGGACAGAAGGCTACATCCTCCAGTCTCACTCAATCCTCTAGTTTTCTGTTGGTGGCCCCCAGTGGTGGAGGACAAAGCAAGTGCAGATGAGCCTGCCTCCCCTAAAGTCCACCTCACTCAGCAGGCAGGCCTGGTGGAGCTCAGCCTCGGCTCCACAGCCTCACCCCACATGACCCGCCTTCACCCACCTACCCTTATGCCCACGACACCTTTCTCCTGGCTGGAAGGATCCCTGACTCGGGCTCCAGAGTCTGCTTGACCCCTACAAGCTCACTCCTGACCTGCTTCACTCTGTCTTCACAGCTTCTTCTGCCTAGTTGCCTCAGAGTCTCCCTCCTAAGTGCTTTCCTAGTCCATGTCACCCTGCAGCCATTGCCAAGTCTCTGCCCAACTTGCAACCAAATCTCTAGAGAATCACATTTGCCAGTGACTTCCCAGTGCATGGAAACCATGTGCCCCAAGCATACCTCCAAGACCATTCTTTCCTCTCATTGCACCTCCTTTGGTCTCCACTTTTCTGCACACTCAGGGCCAGTTAAGTACAGGGAACAGCTCCTACTTGTACCGCTTTCCTCTCTTGGCCCCCTGAGATACAACACTCTCCTTGTTTTCCTCTTCTGGGTTAGTTACCAGGGTGTCCATAACCAAGCACAGCAGCCTTAATGGGGCACTGCAGCCTGGGTGGGTTTGTTCTGAGCCTCTTTGAGTTGCAGATAGCTGTCTCCTTGTTCACATGCATTCTCTGAGCATGTCCTGATCTCCTCATCTGATAGGACACCAGCCATAAGGGTCCACACCAGTGGTCTCATTTAACTTATTACCTCTTTAAAGTCCTTATCTCCAAATACAGTCACATTCTATATTTGTGGTTGAGACTTCAGCGTCTGCACTTCGGGATTCTACAGGTTCTCTCACAGGAACTCTAAGAATCTGCATCACCTTCCCTGCAGATTTGTTCTTCCTTCTTCGTTCCTAGGCTCAGAGAAATCCTTCTCCTGAGCTGTCCAAGCATGCACCTAGGGTATCTCAGCCTCTGCCTCCCATCCACCTCTCACCTGTGAATTATGGAGAGCTGTTCAATGCTGCACTTTCTGCTGCTTCTCTCCATCCACAACCCCACCATGGTGGCCCAGGCCCCACCTTCCCCATTATGACTGCTGCAGTGACTTCTATGTGGGTCCTCAGCAGCCCTGCCTATGTTCCCTTTCCCTTGCAAGTGGGGCAGAAGGGCACCTTTCTCCACTTTAGGCCTCAAGATCTCACTTGCCCTTGATGTGTGGCAGCTGGCCCCTCCTGGGTCTCGCCCTGTCCTCTAACAATCATGAGCTTTGTGGAGCTCAACTGGAGTGGTGGTGGCAGTAGTGTCCTTCTTCCTTCCAACCTTGTATATGCAGAGGAGCAGAGCCAATGTCAGGTGGCCTGGGACTGATGGCATATTTGTATAAGTCTCCAAGGAAGGTCTGTCCATTTGTCACCTCCTCCTCCCCTTTTTGTTCTCTTCTTTCCATCTCTTCACTCCCCCATAAGGCCAAGATTCTTGTTTTGGCTGAGGGGAGGCGTCTTTCTCAGGAAGGAGGCAAGCTCAAGCTGCCAGGAGCTGGCTTGGTGCAGGATGGAGAAAGAACACTTGTTGGCCACTGGCCTGAGGGCTACTTGGTACTGAAGAGAAGGGTGGCCCTGTAGGGGTTAGGCTCTGGGGGAGTGGCTGAGACATTGCTGTCTGGGGGGTTAACCAGTGGCCAAGGAATGGGTGAGATGGCAGGAGCAGCAGCAGCAGCAGCACGAGGGGACTGATGGGAGGCTCCGTTCCAAAAATAAGTAGGTCCCGAAAGCCTCAGGAAAGGGCCACTCATCATGGCCCTGACCACCTTGATTTCTGGCTCTCCTAGCCAATGCCTCTTTAAAGTCCTTATCTCCAAATACAGTCACATTCTATATTTGAGGTTGAAACTTCAGCATCTGAACTTCGGGATTCTATAGGTTCTCTCACAGGAACTCTAAGGATCTGTGTCACCTTCCCTACAGATTTGTTCTCCCTTCTTTGTTCCTAGGCTCAGAGAAATCACACATCCTTCTCCTGAGCTGTCCCAGCATGCACTAGGGTATCTCGGCCTCTGCCTCCCATCCACCTCTCACCTGTGAATTATGGAGAGCTGTTCAATCCTGCACTCTCTGGAGGAGGGAGGCCCTACTGGCCAGGCGGGTGGGCATGGCAGGCAGGGAAGACTGCATTCCTGGAGTGTTAATGATCTCTGGGCTGGGCAGGAGCTGAGCCCCAAAACAGCTAAAAACAACAAACAGCTCCCAGAAGGGATTTGCACCTGTCCTGAGAGTCAAGGATTTGTGCCCTATAGGGGCTGTGGCCTGTGCTCTTAGCAAATTCCCTGGAGACCAAAAGGCCCCGGCCTGGAGGTACCACTTTGAGAACAGACCCCACCTCTCCCCTTCTATCCTCTCTCCCACTATAGTAGGGAGGCCCAGTGGCCAGGAGGGGAGGCACACCTACACACACCTGACAGGCAAGAAAGGAGTCTAGCTACATGCTTTATCTGGGTTCTCTGTCCTTCCAACAGGCTAGCAAGTGACATAATGACCCCAAGGCTCATTTATGAAAGTGCCCCACAGAGAAGTCATTCAATATCCTGTTTGAATAAACAGCTGAATGAGGAAGTGAGCCGCCAGAAGTCACCGAGTCATGCTGTGCCGTGGCGAGGCTGAC
>NDGM010936603.1:0-15583 GCA_002564305.1 Octomys mimax | reverse complement strand
CCAGGATGGCATGTGGTACTGGGGATTGAACCCGACTCCTTGTGCTTGCCAGGCAGGCACTTAGACCGCTGAGCTATTTCCCCAGCCTCTATTTAACATTTTCACTCATGAAAAAATTACTAAGAAATTCCTATCAGCATAGGTATGTTAAGTAGAACTATGATTAGACCTTGAAAATAGTTTATATTCCAACAATAGATATTATAAATGTAACCGCTAAAATAGGATCTTTCTTCTTTTGCAAGAAGCCAGTTCTTGAGAATTACAGCAGCAGTATAATTAAGCACATCCCTTGGGAGTTGGACACCCTGATGTGAGCTAACCTGCTGTCCACATGTTGCTGGCGGGGTGACTTCAAGCGTAGGGGTTGGCATGCCTGTTTCTGGGAGTAGTAGTGGCAGATTGTAGGCGCCGGCTCAAGCTGTCACTGAAAGTATATCCTGTATTCCCAAAGGTATTAGTAAAATACAGAGTAATGTGTTTTAAAAGTACTCACTCCTCTCCTAGGAGAATGTGCTTTCAGTAGCAGCACGTATTTATTTCAAGGGTTTGTACTAAACTCTCCGAGTTTCAAGGTTTCACACTGTGATAGGGTGGCACTGCAAGCCTGCCCCGAGGTTTGCCTGGCTATGAAAGGACCAGGATGAAAGCCACTTACATGATAACGCTGCACAAAGTCAAGCTCAGCATGCTTTCAGTACCGAAGCCTTGCTGTGTGCGTATTGGTTCAGATTCTGTTGGCCGAGATCCGTCAGCAGCCTTCTGTGGTAAGAAGAAAAGCTGTTTTAAAGTTTCTTTTATGTAAGGGCGAATGTTAGAAATAGAGCAGGGCACAAGACAGTCTGTTAATATTGAGGGCATCCGTGTCCAGTTTTAATAATAAATAGTAGTTCTTGAAACAGTGGAACCGTCATGCTATGGTGCGCAACTCTTCTGAAATGCTTTGAATTTGGCACTGGACACCTTTTGACAAGAAAATTTTACCCTGGTGCTTGTCATATGTTTGATAAGTTTCCAGCTGTAAGGTAGTTTGCAGTTGCTGACTGCCTCAAGATGTGCTGGTTTATTTGGCGTTCATTGTTTTTGGTCCTCGTGGGTGTCCCAGCACCAGCCGGTGGGCGAGTACTGAGGTACCGTGGCGCATCCCTGGAGCTTTTAATCCCGAACCCTCTCTGCAAGGCCAGGAGGCTGGTGAGTTGTTTTGTCAGATTTGTGCACTTTTGTAGTGTTTTAGGTTGAAGAGTGGGGCCTACCGTGTAGGAGCATAAACGGCTACCTCTTGTCACATCCACTTTTCCCCTCTGTCCCTTCCTGCCCATGGTGTGAGGCTGGTCACCTCTACCATTGCTAGGCTCCACTTTTCCGGTTGCACTTGGGTAACAAGCTGTCCTTCAGCAGCTAAGTCACAGAGTCTTAGTCTGTGTATTCAAATTTCCTGTGCCAACGAGTGCAAACTCCAGAGCGACTTAGCTTCGCCGGTACCGGGCCGCCCAAGAAGCGTCATGCGGAAAGGGCCTCCGCACCTTCGGCCTGGGATCCGGCTTGCTGTCCTGCCAGTTCTGGTTTCTATCTGTGAGAAGGAACATGGAGCAGCAGACTGGTACTAGGCTGGTTGGGAAGCCAGGCAGGGGCCCAGCTTGCGGGCCTTGGCACGCATCTCAAGTGCGTTATGTGGCCTGTGGGCCCTGGCCTCATACCTCACTGCTTGGAATGTTTACCGTAGGTTCCTTGACAGTGAAACTGTAGCTCAATCTCATCTGCTTGCTTCTCTGCTCAGCCCCAGGGGCTGTGTGGCCTGTACCCTCAGCTTGTCCAGGTCTCTTCACGTGTGGCTCGGTCGCCCAGACTCAGCACCGTGGGGCATCGCTGTGCAGACTGGCTCTCACACAGTCTTCCCCAGCTCCTCGTCCCTCACAGTGCTGTGGAGCAGGTGCCAAGCCCAGTGTCCTTCAGGGTCCAGCTGTGTCTGCAGTGCACTCTGCAGGAGGAGGGCTTCGGCGGAGCCTTGCACCTGTGCCTTACTGTGGGCCTCTTGCCCTCGCCTTTGTGAGGCGGGAAACTTGGGCAATCTGCTCTGGTCTCCTGGAAATGTGGCTTCCTCCTACGAGTGGCAGGAGGCAGCGCCTCTCTGCACTCTCTCTAGACTAACCCCTTACAAGTCTTCAGGGTGTTTTGGCGCCAGTTTCAGAAGGCTATATGTGTTACTTCATGGTATAAGCGGCTCTTTTGGTAACCTATTACCTTAGCTCCCTGGTAAGCCCTCTGGTTTGTCAGCCTGTGGACCAGTAACAGATATGACGAGTACACTTAAGGTGAAGTGGTATATGCTTCCAGAGAACAGAAAGTGGGTTTTGATTTTTGTATTCAGCATCATTGAGTTCTTTTCTTCCAGTGCCCAGAAAGCGGTCTTGCTACATGGAACTACCCCCGCCGCCTAGCCTCACTGGGGTTTCCTTACTCTGAATTACCTCAGCATTATTATCTGGACTTCTTACGTGGTACTTAATTATGCACACTTGGCAAATACGGTTTATTATGTTTATAAATTATTGCTTTGTTTTCCTGCTTTGACTATATATTCACAAGTTTATTGGCTGCCTTTACATTTTTAGGATCATTGAATGTTATCTCTTTTATTATGACCCGCACTAGCATGTGGCTGTCTGATACTGAGACCAGAGAACTTACGAGCAGTTTTTTTCTCTACTACATTAAACAAAAGCAGATTTTCCCTAGATGGTTTGTTTGGACTACCGGGATGCTTTGCAGAGTAACACTTTGCTCGTGGCTTGGGTTTTGCGCCACCAAGCAGGCCAACTCGCAGAGTGACAGTTGGCTGTGGCCCTGGCACAGGCCCCTGCAGTGCTTTTTGTTCTCTTGTTGCAGGACAGCATTGCCATTCTCTCTTGCCATAGCTTGGATATAAAATTTTTGTCACCAATCACCAGTTAGGTTAATTTCTTATATCTTAGTAATGGACAGAAAAACATAATAGACTGTTAATTGTCCAGAGACATAGAGATGGCAGAAGGCTGAACGCTCTCGTTTGTAGTGCCAGAATTGAGGTCCAAAGGATTTGAAGATTGCGCGGCTGCGTCCAGTACCGCTCTTGAGAACTCCCCCCGAAGGACCTGAAGAAGTAAATGAAGGCAAGAATGAAAATGCAGGAAGAGGAGGCTGCGGTCCGGTGGAGCCCCCCACCGCGGGTGGGGAAAAGAAGCCCAACAGCAGCAGGGCGCGTACGTGTACGCGGCGGCTCCCCCGCGCTGCCATCTCTGCCCAGCCTTGTGCTTGCCCTCGCTGCGGTGATCTCCAGCTTCAGCCGCTCTGCACGCGCCCCCTGCTGGCGGAACCCGGGCTTATGCCAGGCCGCAGGGTTGCTCTGGGAGGGATGCTGCAGTAGCCGTCTCCTGGCGCTGGCTGCTGGCTTCCTAATGCTCGGCGTACAGTAAAAGGCCATGGAGCTGCTGTTGCCCTGCTGGAGCCCGGTGCCGTGTGTTGCTGACCATCTGAATCTGTTTTGGGCAGCAGGAAGCCAATGCACCTCTCCCATTCACTGCCCCAATGTTCTGGGTTTGTGGACCATGTTTTGTGATTTTTGGCTTGGTAACTTGGTACCTAGGGATGCGCGTGCGCGCGCGTGTGTGTGTTCGTACGTAAGTGCCATATTTTCATGTTTTTATTAACAGCTTTAGTTATTCAAACTTTTTAAAAAAATTACATTGGGACTGCCATGCCTAGTGTAAAAGTTGCTACTAAGATTATGTTAATTCTTCGGTTACTTCCTTACTTGTGTTGTTGCTCAGACCCAATTTCTGAAGGCAGAAAGTTGGAAAATGTCCCATTTTTATCACTTTACTCTTTCTGTCGTATTTAGGAAAATCCCGTACCGTCCCCTAATTGCCAGTGTCTTAAAAAATGGTGTGAGAGGTAAAGGCCAAACAAGAGTTTGTTCCTGAAGCAACCTGTTCATTTTAACTGGATTACATGATCTTCCTGTACTTTAGGTTATAATTAGGAGTATTTTTGGAAATTTCCTATCTTTCATTTGAGATGAGGACGAGGAGTAAGCTGAACTTGTAAAGCCAATTAGGTTCTGAGTGAAATTTGTGGGAAGGCCGATAAGATAGTGTTCTGCTGTTCTTCTCCTCTTGAGTTAAGAATAGACTCTCATGAAGTTAATAAAAGGCTGCCAGTGTCCTAATGGAGTTAGGCCTGCGCCATGAAGTGGCACTGGCATGAGGAGCGGTGATTCCTAGTGCTGGCTGGCCTCAACCACAGGAAGTATCTGTGCTACAGACCAAGGAGAAGGACAGGAGGGGGGTCTGGTGGCGAAGAGGTGTGACGGCACAGAGCCCTCGTGACTAAGCACCTCTGTCCAACAATCTAAAATCTGAAGTGCTCCAGAATTGAATGAAAATCTTCGAGGATCATGTCAACATGCAAGAAGCTCTCGAGCCAGGCACAGGGCCTCCTACCTATAGCTTCAGCTGCTGGGCAGAGGAGGCAAGAGGACTGCATGAGCTCAGAAGAGAGAGCCCAGCATGGACAATATGGCAAGACCGTTTCAAAAAAAGTTTGGATTTTGTCAGTTTTCAGGTTAGGATAGTCAAGCTAGTCAAGTGAGGTACATGAATTTCATCTTTAGTGCTGTACCTTTACTATTGCCAAGTTGAGGTATAAATGGAAGGTAGTAAAGACCTACAGTCGATGCAGAGGCAAGACACTGCACAGCAGCAGTATGCAGGACGCGGGTGTCTTAGACTCAGCTGCCAAGTGACGCCTCATTTATTATGGGTGTGGTATCTCTCGTGACCTTTTAAACGTGCTCATCTGCACTTCCACGTTTACATGTGCAGCCCTGCACTGAAGATAGAAGGCGTGAAAGTGAAACATCTTAACCTAGAAATTACGTTGCTAGTGCCAGTAAAATTGATATTTTAGTAAAATATTAGGATAGATTCCCATTTATTCTCAATTTAGAGAATGAATTATTTTAGTTAACTAAAATTTGCTACTGCAATTAATGATTACCTACCATCTAGTATAGTATAATATACTTTTAAACCATACCATTATAAATTTATTGTGATCATTAATACATGTATGGGAAATTAAGTCAAACTTACACTAATCTCATTGGGCCAAACCTATACATTCTGAAATTTTATTTCTGAATCAATTTTATTCATTTCTTTACTTGCCATGTTTCCCTTTATTATACAAGGGAATGTAGTTTAAACATACAATTTCTAGACATTGCCCCTTTTGGCTGAGCAACTTCAGTTCACTGCGCTGCACATGTCTGCGTGTCCACAGGGGCGGGGGAGCATCCCTTACCTGAGATGCCTGGGATATGCGCGCGTACATAGTGAGCTGTCGCGGGCTGAGGGCCGGCATAGTGGGAGACTCACTTATGCCTCATATAAACTCACGCGTGTGGGTAAAGGCAGTTCTACGCAGTATTCGCGGAGCTCCCCTGTCTTGACTCTGCCCTTTCACGGGAGCTCAAGTATAGAATTTCCACTTGTGACACTGAATTGGTGCTCAGAACGCTTCAGATCTGGGGTTTTTTAATTAGGAATGCTTAACCTATATTTGTGTTTCTTAAACATTTTCTCTTTAAACATAGTCTTAACAAAATCTTATTTCTTTCAGAAAATATTTTATGTTCAAAAGGCTGCACTGTGTTCTTTTACTTTTAGATAGTTTCCCTGATGGAACAGTGTAGAGGCAGTGTGTGTGACTTGGGTGGAAGGTGGGTGTTGGAATATGAGTGTGTGCGTGTGCTCTAGGGCTGAGGGGAGAAGGGGAGGCGCGCCTGGGCTGGAGCGGTGCCTGGGCCGTGTGCTGGCCAGCCTCGAGCCGCGCGGCCTGCAGGGCCTCTGTGCTGGCACTGATGTTTGTTTACTCCTGCTACTGTAGTATTTCAGTTTCATCGCTATAGTTTTTTCATTTCTCACTATGTTTGAGAAAATGTAACAACTATATCAATCCTATAAATCACTTATTTTTAATCAAAGATTAATTCTGACAAATTTAAATATGTAATTCTAGATAACATTTTTTGTTTGACTTGGTTCTTCGGTAGACAGTCTATAACTGCTGTTTTAGATTTCAAACACACACAAGTAACTTCCTAAATAAAGCTTTTTAATATGTCTTTTTATTTTTTGGTTTTGAAGATTGACCCCAGGACCTTTGTTTGTGACAGGAGTCTTGCCATGTACTTCAGGCTAGCTTTGTGCTCTCTGTGTAGCCCAGGCTGGCCTCGAACTTGCTGCAATCCTGCTGCCTCGCTGCCCGGCCCTCACGCACCACCAGGAGTTGATGTATCTTTGTTGGGCCCATGTCCCGCACGCGCTGTTCGGAGAGCACTTGCCGATGCCCAGCATGTGTTCAGTGAGGCAGGCTTCTGTTGAAATTGCAGCTTCGCGCTGGCTGTGTCTAACCTCTCACAGCCTCTGTGTTCCCATCTGCACAGTAACAGCGTGTCTCACAGAATTACAATAAAAGTCAAAGAAAATGACTTCCGTGGAGGGAGGCTCTCCACGTGTGGGGTCCCCTCCACTTCTTTCAGCCTCTGCTGGCGTTACCTGTCACTGCATGCACACCCTCGAGTCTGAGGAGATGTGTTTGACTTCGTTGGGGACCACAACTATCAAAAGAAAACATGTAGCCAGCTCGCAGGGCTGAGGGAGGTTACGTGGAGTGTGATGGTGTGATGCCCGGGGGAGCCGGCTCAGCTTCCCGGCAGCCTGCTCACAATGTGACCTCGTTTTCTGTGCACTTCAGTTGGAGCCACCTTACATAAGGTGTACCGTTGGCTGAGGGCCACCAGAGCTCAGGGCTACCAGAGCTCAGGGCCAGGATCACCATGCAGTGTGTGGGCTCCCGGCTGAGCACCGACTTGGGTGTGGAGTCGGGCATAGCAAGAGCGGAGCTCTGGGTGGGGCTGCTGGGGCAGAGCACTCCCTCCTGTGTATGGAGCCTGGCTGGGGCTTAGCAGCTGTGGCCCCACACCCTGCCGGACTGGCGCCTGGCCAGGCCCTGTGGCCCAGGGCACTCCTCCCCGATGGTCCTCGTAGCCTGCGCGATCAGAACCCGAGTGCGCCACACTGCCCTGGAGTACAGAGAGCAGTCCCATGTATGGATTCTTCGGGGCTCCGAGCAAAGGCTTTCACAGTACAGCACCTTACCTTACAGTCTTATCTTCTGTATTCGTTGCTGGCTTCTAGTGTGTTTGCAGTCGCTCACTTCCCACTGTCAACAGTCAGTGTGGGGGCTGGTTTTATTGTCCTCGCCTGAGGCTTCAGCACATTTGCGTGGAGGATGCTTCTAGATTAACCTCCCGCAGCACGTAGAAACATTCCTGTAAGAGCATGGCATAGCAGACACTGCCTTCCAGGCAGGTGGTGATTCTAGCTGGTTTCTGTTCTGACCTGGCCGTTGCGTCCTGCAGGGTGGGCAGGCTCAGTGTGTCCCTGGCTGGTCCTTGTTCCAGGCACCGCAGAGTGTGATGTTTGGAGGAGGAGGACAGAGCGGAGAGCGCTCTGTGTGTCCCCTGAGTACATAGCCGGCTGCAGGCAATCCAAGCCGTAGGCTGGTGCGTGCCTTGCTGTTTGCCTTCTGCCTACTCCTTGCCTGTGGAGTAGAAGATTACAGACTGCAGCAGTCACCCCACCCCCACCCCCCGCTGTCCACACCCTCAGCCCTGGGCCTGGCTGCAGCTTTGACTTAGTTGGGGATCTTGAGCTGTCCCTAGTTATGTGGGTGGGGGAACGTAGTCGCAGGATCTCCGCAGTGGCAGAGTGGGTGACGTGGAGATGTTTATTTCCTCAGCCAGTGCTAGGTCGGCAGATGGAAGGGGCCCGAGCCCCGGAGTGCCGGTGCTCTCAGGGAACATGTTCTTGAGAGCCTCCAGAGTTCTGCCCCGTGAAATGGTTTTCTGCTCGTGACCCCTGGGCTTGAAGGTTACACCACTGACTCTGTGGCAAGTGGGAGCAGTGGCAGTAGGAAGTACTTGGTGGGCTCTCATGCAAGGACGTCTGCAGCTTTGCACAGGAGCGTGAAGTCCAGGCTCATCCAATCACTCAGTGTTGTTGATCTCTGGACAGTAGTGTCATCGCTTCGTTCTCTGCACACATTAGGTAAATTGCCACCTGTTTTGCTGAGACCACCAAGACCATCAAGCTTAAGCTCTTTGTCTGCAGTGACGTTGGGGCCGTTCCTCCTTCTAAGAATTATCTCCAGGTGTGCAGCACTTTGTACCCATAATTCCAGCTACTTGTGAGGCTGCGACAGAAGGCGTGCACGTTCAAGCCCAGAGGTCAGGATATAATTAATGTAGGCCAGGCCCGAGGGTCAGTCCCCAGTACTTACAACCCAACCTCAGTTTTCTTCTGGGCTTGCTGCTGTAAGCCCTTAACCTCCAGCCTCGCTGTTTCTGTGTTACTCCTCACAGGGTCCGTGGATTGAGGGGAGCAACTGGGGGCTGTTTAACTAAGTAGCACTGCTGAAGGGTTGTGAAGCTCAGAACGAGGGTGACATAGACAGAGAGGCTAGAACTGGAGCTGTCCTAGAGACAAACGCAGCAGGGCTTGGAACAGGGCACCGGGATACTTGTGGGGAGGAAGCAAGCGCAGAGGACTGAGTCCAGTGAGACAGAGCGCGCCTGCAGCCTACGTGTGCTCACTGTGTCCTGAGCCCTGTGGCTCTGTGCCTTGTGGGCAGAGACTGGGGCTGGAACCTGGACCTGTGCTGCCTGCCCCGGTGCCCTTCTCCACAACAGCATTGGTGGCCTGGCAGTGCCTGTGGTTGAGGGCAGTGGTGGCAGGGGCAGTGAAGTGTGGCTGGCCACAGGGTGCCGGCAGCTGGTCCTGCTGGTGGTGTAAGTGCTGTGCAGGGGTCCTGGACTGTCTCCGGGGAGGTGGCAAGATGTGGCAGAGTGGCTGAACAAAGTGGCTGAGTTCAGAGTGCAGAACCTCACAGGCTAAGGGTCTCTTCGAAATGTGGTAACTCGAAAATTTTGGGGATTCAGCAAATGTTCAGGACATTAAATTTTTAAACCAAGATGTGATGCATTCAAGTGACTGGTCAAACTGTCTTTTTTTCTTTCTTTCTTTTTCTTTTTTTTTTGTACCAGGACTCAAACTCACAATCTCACACTTGCCAGGCAGGTGCTATACCGCTAAGCTATATCCCCAGCCCCAAACTGTCTTTTTAAATTTATTTATTTATTTATGTAAATTTCTGCAAATGTTATTAAAATAGTGAAGACCATAATTTAAAGTATAAATATTTGGCTGTTCACCTGGCATATAGAATTCCTTTTTAAAGTTTGCTGTCTTTAATACTTAATCTTATGTCTGAAAATGACATTTTATCTAACTTAATGTCTTTTAGAAAACTGACGTAGAAACTATCTAAGTGGAGAGAAGTGTGGGTAAGCGCAGCTGCCCTGCACTGGCTGTGTTCTGTGCTGCGTGGGGCCGCTCAGAAGCCTCTAAGCTGCCGGACCCACTGGGCCCCGAAGACACAGGTCACAGCCTGGCCTGCGTCACAGCCACGCCTGACGGGTGGGCGCAGTGGTGGGCCTCGACTGGGCGGCACCAGTGGCCCTTCTCCTGCTGGACCGAGTCTGACCTGAGTGAAGCTGTGCCATCTGCCAGGCTCAACTGCTTTTCCCACAGGGTGGAGGGTGTCAGGGAGCTAAGTGGTCCTGTCCCCCGTGGTCCCACGGGGTTTCTTGAGAGGAGTATATGACAGTAGTCCTCAGCACTACCAAAAGCAAAAACCTCAAAAACAACCCAAGAAAATAAATTCAAAAATACGTACAGTATACTGCTGTGTTAAGTACATACTTTGTCACTTACTCGCCAAATGAGTGCACTAGGCAGATGGTATTCTCCTCATTTTACAGCGCAAACTTAGAAACCCTCTAACCCTGGGCTTAGAGACATGTGAGCAGTGTCCCAGACTAGTTCAGGGCAGGAAGCTGCTTGCAGCGCTCCTGGGTGAAGCTGCCGCTGGCTCCGCCCGTGCTGGTGCAGTGCACCCCAAGGCTCCTTGGGAGGCATGGGAGCAGCTCCCGGCCTCTGCCCCCAGCTGGGGCCTCAGCTCGCCCCAGGTAGCCGGGAGCTCGCTCCTGGACACCACCCGCTTCCTTGGCAGCGGCCCTGTAGAACCCTGACCAGGCTGCATCCTCAGCGGCCAGGACTGCCCTGAGGTGCTGTCTCCTCCTTTAGCAGGAAGAGTCCCAGCTCCTTGCCAAGATCCTGCTTTCGTCGTAGCTGGGCAGAGGGCCCTGCTCCCTGTGCGCATGGTCACACTGTTCCTCAACCACAGCTCCTACCTGGAGGTCTTGTTCGAGGCTCTGGTCACAGCTGCTACCCCACACCCTTGCTTAAGTAGAATTTGTGAGGGGGAGCCCTCTGGTCTTCGGCCTTTCTTGCTTTTCCTCTTGTAGGGTTCTGCCTGTGGGTTTACGGACCATTTCAGCCCCCCGTTTTTGACCTTTCCATGATCTTCGTCTCTCCTCGCACTACTCCTACACATTTTCCTCTGAATCTTAAATTGCAGAGCAGTCACTGTGCAGCAGTCTCTGAGGCTTTCTGTAGGCATTTGTTGATTAAGTAGATGAATTTCTTAACTTTTCAGTGCTCTCTTTTTCAAAGTTTGCCCCTTCTGCAGTCCCGGTGATCTGAGTCCCTTCATGTCCCCTGTGCGCCAGCCCCTTCGTTCTTCATCTGCTCCAGAGGACTTGGCTGCCTTGCCTCTCAGACTTTATTTATTTATTTATTTTTTTTTACAGAAACATTTATTTAGTTCAGAGTTAGCGGAGGTTTCAGTCCAAGGTTGGGAGCTCACTGCAGTGTTCCATAAAAGTCCGTATCAGGGTCTGGTGGATCTGCGATGGAAGCTCACTGCAAAGACTGAAGGCTTGAGCTGCTCTGAGGAAGGAGAATGCTCCGTCCTTCCTCAGTTCCCTGTGGCATCCTTTAAGTGATGAGTCCTCCTAGGGAGGGGCCAGCACACCCTTGGGTGTGGAATCACTGATCCAATTTAGTTAAGTGTTTAACTTCTCAAGTTTATACAATGCATCAACCACTATAGGAGCTCTGTGTTTTACTAAGTTTTTGTTTTGTTTTGTTTTTTTTGTCTCAAAAACAGGTTTATTTTGACCTATAACGTTGGAGCTTCCAATTCATACTTACTTGGCCATGTCACCATGTTGGTGACAGCCTATAATGACAGGTAGCATGGGGCAGAACAAACCTACTCACTGCACAGGGAGGAAGAGGGAGGAAGAGGAAAGAGGAGGTGCTAGGGCCCCACAACCCCTTTTAGGGCAAAGGAAGGAAGAGGAAGAAGCTGTAGCACCTAGTCTTCTGCAGTAGAGTTCGAGCCCCCAGCAGAATTGCCTGTGTTGCTCTGGTTGTAAATGCAGTGCTCTTCCTAAGACCTCTCACTGAAAGGTTCCTCCTGAAAGCTCTACCGGCTCCCTCTAGTGCCATCCAGAGAGCAAGCCTTTTTCAGATGAAGCTTTGCGTGACAGGATCCTAACTATAGCATTCTCCCCTAAGCTCCCCAAAGCTCTTGTCCACTGCGTAAGCCTCTCAGGCTTTTCCACTATGTTCCCAAGTGCACGACAGGGTAGCACTAGGCATCAGAGGTATGCCTTGACCAGAGCCCCTGTCCATGGGTCAGCTGGTGGGCACCCTGCAGCTGACCCCAGTTTCTGCCAGGTGTTTTGGAGCATTGTGAGAGAAAAGGACGAGAGCCGGAATATTGGTGCAGCACAATCCAGGATGACCAGTTATCGAGGCAACCAGAACCTTCGTGTGTATTATTGGGGACAAAGGCAGCAGGTGTGTTAGACAAGTGGCTGGCAGCCGCACTTGCAAGAGGGAGCAAAGCATTCTTGTGAAAGGAGCGAACAGCCTGATTTAGGTTGTGAGTACCCTGCTCTGCGGCCAGTGCCAGGAAGGAGCTTGTCTCCAGAGCCCCGCAGGCCCCCTCTTAGCTCTACATGTATGAGCTCAGTGAGCGATGCTGGTCTGTCACCAGCTGCCTGTGCGCCTGAGGTGTGTGCACAGCCGTGGCCAGACTGGCCAGTTAAACAGAAGGCCAGTTCAGGGAGGGCAGCTCTGTGCGGCCTGCTCTGCTCATGGATGGGCTCCGTCGCAGCTGGGGTGGGGCGAGGCGACTTGCAGTCATACGAGTCACGTGACACAGAGGAGCCCAGTAGGGGCTTCGCGCTGGTACCCAGACGGCCACACCAGATTTTAACTGTCTAGAGGACAGTGAGCACTTAGAAGCAGCGGGCTTGCTTTTCTTTGCCCCATACTGTAGTTTTTAAGAGTCATAAAGAAAATGAAGCTCTGTGAAGAAAGCTAAGGTCCGCTTTTTTATGCTGTGATTTTGACAAGCTTACATTTATTAACTATAATAGCAAGCTATAAAATAGAATAAGAATACCGTGATTTGGAAATTTATATTAAAATTATCAATAGCCCTTGTTGAAAATATTAAAATGTTTCCCTGGCCAAGTAGCACAAGGAGAGATTGTGGAAGAGTGTAGATATGTATCACGTTAACAACAGCCAACCTATTAATAAAGCATCTGTGCTGATGAAGCTGCTGAAGTATTAGGATAGTGCTTTGTCTACAGTGAGTGATAAATAATTCTTTTGTCTGGCAGAATGTTCTCTTATCGCTTGGCAGTAGTTGAGTGTGTAGCAACTTTAAGTAATTACATATTTATTCATGACCTCATTCAAACACAGATTGGAATAAAAAGGGGAAAAAAAAAAACTGAAGTAATTCCAGTAAGTGGAGAGGATACTGAGATAAATGCTTTTAACACAAACAAGCTGGAAAAGCAAACCACAGGACTTTTCTTTTTTGATATGATGATTTCTAAAATTGAAACCATCAAAATAAATGGAGAAATTAGCAGTGGACATTCTACTTGGCCAAAAAATGAGTTGAGAATGAAAGTTTCAGTAAAATGTTGAGCCTGGCTATGCAGCAAGGTGTGGCCGTGTGCTCCAGCATTCGTCCATTCAGTTGGTGCGCGCCACCTCTCCAGTTGCCTAGTGTCTCTGTGTAGGGCAGCCAGCACTTTGCTGTGTGCACAGTTGTTGGGTCACGCTTTGAGAAGAAAGGGTGTCTGGTGGGTCTGCACGGGTCCGGGGCCGCAGACGCAAATGCCCAGGGGCTGGATGCTGGTTGATCAGCTGTCATATGGAGCCACCGGGCCTGGAGACACCCAGATGCCTCCTTACACTGCTGGCAGCTGGGCAGGATGCCTTGGAGGCCTGGTGCAGCGGAGCATGGCCCAGACCCCGCCCTGCCCTCCCCATGGGGTGTTCCCATAGTGGAGCGCTTCCAATTCTGTGTCAGCTTCCTGCCATTAATTTAAGCACAGTGTAAGTGGCTGTCGTGTTGCTTTCATCCGCTGAGATATTGGAAGATCTTAGTGACGGGGCTGATGGTTCAGCTGCGTTATGGAACCCTGATTCAGTAGCCAGAGCACTCAATGCCCAGTGCCAGTTGGTGCCCTTGGATAAGACAGGACTGTGCTCTGGCAAGTATAAAGTGCGACCCTCAGATGAATTTCAGGAAGCCTCTGTCCGTTTCAGTTCTAGGAGTGTCATCCGCCCCGGGTGTCTGCCATGACCGCAGTGCCACATGCCTGCATTGGACTAAGCATCTTCTCCATCAGACATCCCCACGAGGAGTAAAGAAGGAAGCACGCTAGCCAACAGACAAGCACCCAGTTTCTTTTCTTTACCTCTAGCAGTTCTGGCTGATCCTGCCTTAAGTTCAGGCTTTGAGAGTGGAACTTTGGGACTTAAATTTTTCTCTTCCTTTTTTCTTTTAAGTATTTCTGTTTTCCCTTTAAAATGCCTTAGGTTCTCCATTTCTGTTTCCATTCTCCTGGTGGGACTCAGTGCTGGCCTCAGTTCCGCAGCGTTCCCTCAGCGCTGCTGTGCCTCCATGCATCTTGCTTGGAGCTGGCTGCTGTTCGTGCATGTGGTCCCTGCATGGGACTCGCGTTCTCTCGCATTTACCAATTCAATAAAAGATCCTCTGGAAGATCCTAAGGGGTGGGATAGTTGAAGGAGGAGTGTATGGGGCGTCATTAAATTTAATACAAATCTTTCCTCTGAAGAATTTGAGTATTTTCAACTTTTTTCTGAGACAGTGTCTCGCTGTATAGTTCTTGGTGGCCTCGACCTCACTGTGGCAGAGACCGGCCACAAAGTTGGAGCAGTCCTCCCGCCTCGGCCTCCCACATGCTGGGCCTGCTGGCGAGCACACCATGCCCAGCCAAGTAGGTTTAATTTTAAATTGCTAGAACTTCATTACTTTTCTTCAAGTCCTTTTGTAATGACAGTGAGGTTTTCTCAGTAGGAAGAGCACCATAATCTTTGTCTCATTAAACGATAGGTAATTCCTGCTGAGAAGTAAATTGAGAGCTAACTACGTGTTTTGCTATATAGCAAAAATGTATTTCAAAAACAGTTACTTCTCACAGTTCAGTGTGGGATGGCATGTTGCACAGGTCTTGCTCTCACTGGCTGGCATGGTGCTTCTGTCTAACTACCACACCGGCTTTATGCGCTTATCTTCGTATGGAGAACAGCAGCAGGTGCTTCCCATTCCCCCATGCTGGTCATCCTGGGGCGGAGGGGAGCAGAGGTGCAGTTTTGTAGAGGCTCTTAGTGATTGCTGTGTATGTCCGCCCTGCACTGCACTGGTGCTGCCTCTAGGAGATCGGAGGCAGGACGAAGACGAGGATGGCATATATTGTTGTTGTTGGGTAGAAAGATCATGAAGCACAGTTAGCCTTAGGCGGGCTGGGAAATAGCTCAGTGGCATAAGCGCCTGCCTGTCGTTCTGGGAGGTCTCCAGACAGCATGCACTGAGGACAGGAGGTGGGGCTGGTAAGCAGAGCTTGTGCCGTGACTCCGCTTTGGCTGCCACTGCACGGCGGGAAGAGAGCGGGGAGACCAGGTGGGGATCAACTCCCATGCCTTTTTGTAAACAAGATTAAATTCTTTCTGTGATATTACCTCATTTTGTGGTAAAACTTAAACTGAGTAGAACATTACAAAGAGAGGACACTAGGAAAGAACGGGGTGCCGCAGTATAGTGAATGTGTTGCTAACTTGGCCCTCATGGTGTGTCATTAGATACTCTAAACACTTAGCGATAGTATGGACTGAGAAATCACAAGGTAACATTTCCAGAAGGAAGAAATCAACACAAAAAACTATAAAGAATGTTAAGAGTATGTGTAACCTACAGCGCAACCAGCCTGGCCATTTGAAAATGTGTGTCTTGAAAATGGCGTGTTCTCCAGCGAGTGGGTGTCTTGTCTGAGCAAGCTTGGTGCCTGTGTCTGGTGACCCGAGTGGCCACTTTGCAGCCACCAGTATGTACTGTCATAACCATTATTAACTTCCTATCATCTGGCTTTGACATTCTGTATTGCTTATCTTGTGGGGTTTGTTCTCTTTAAAAGAAAAAAGGAAGTGGCACGTTCTCGTGGTGTGTATGTTTTGGGTGAATG
>NDGM010936581.1:0-17819 GCA_002564305.1 Octomys mimax | reverse complement strand
TCTTAAACTTAATGATATCTTTGATTCTCTTAAAAGTACTTTTAGCATAGACCTTCATCTATAGAAATATTAAAGCCTAAATTAAAAATTACCTCTTTTTATTCAGAATTTTATTATTATTTACTTCCAAATTAATTGCTATGATTTGCGTCTGGATGTCCCCCCACCACCACCACCACCACCAAAGCCTCATGCAGTCATAAGGGACAGGCTTTTGGGAGGTGGTTGAATCTAGAGTTTGTAATTGGTTCATTGTCTGGTGCTGGGATTGGGCATGTGAGTGCTAATCCCACCCTAGAGCAGGTAGCCTGCATACACTATGAGGGAGGAAGAGGGCCTTGCCCCTCCTCCATGTTTGCTCATTGCTTTTGCTGTCTTCTGCCCCCATGAACTGTTGCTCCTATGCCAGCCACCCCTCCTTGTAGCCAGCTGATTATGGCCTGAAAACTCAAACCATGAGCTAAACAAACCTCTCCCCTTTTAACTTTGGTTGTCAGGTATTTTGTTTCAGCAACAAGAGAAAAGTAACCAAGACATTCATTCTATGAGATCAACATTACCCAGATACCAAAACATACAAAAGCAAACAGGCAAACAAACAGCCCTACAAGTTAATACCCTTGATGAACATAAAGGCAAAAATTCTTAAGAAAATACCAGCAATACAAATTAATTTTAAAAAGCTTTCAAGCCCGACCCAGTGGCGTGTATCCATAGTGCTAGCTACTCAGCAGGCTAAAGTGTGGGGATTATTTGAGTCCAGGATTTGAAGACCAGCCTGGGCAAGAGAGCAAGACCCAACTGAAAGAAAAAAGAAACGAAAGTAATAAAAAAAGAGGGAGGGGTGGAGGAAAGGGAAGTGGAGGGAGAGACATGAAAAGGAAGGGAGGGAAAGAAGGACAAAGGAGGGAGGGAGGCGGGGGAGTTCAAAGAAACGGAAAAGAAAGAAAATAATGCCTTTAGTCTCAGCTACTTGAGAGTGATAGCAGAAGGTTTGAGGTTTGTCTGGGAAATTTAGCTGTATCTTATATCAAACTAAAAAATGAAAGAAGATACAACTCATTAGGAGACTGTATATTGTAAGTAAATATTTAAAAAAATTGTTCATGTGATTCTATGATTCATCCTAGAGATGAACATATGCAAAAAAAATAATAAACCTAACATATCACATTAATGAGAAGGACAAAAATCATATTATAATTTCAATGTAATTTTTTGACAAGATTCAAAACCATGATTTTAAGAGATCTCAATAAAATAGGTATAGATGGTAAATAACTTAGCATATCTTTTTTTTTTTTTTTTTTGGCAGTGCCAGGGATTGAGCTCAGGACCTTGCCCTTGCCGGGCAGGCACTTGTGCTGCTGAGCTATCTCCCTGGCTCATTGAACATATCATTTTTGAAACACAATTTACTTGCCTTGTGAAGTTAGTTGTGAAATGCACATGGTATGCCATCCTCTGGCCTAACCTATACCTCTGTGAGGATTCTGAAATCAATTCTAATTGTGTGATATTAAAAACACTCTAGGAATGGGATAAAAACAATGTTTGAAAAAATGTTGATTTGATCTTACCTTTTCTTTCTTTTCCCTTTTGTTCTTATTCTCTATTTTCCTATTCATCATACCTCCCATTATCCATGCTGGCATCTCTCAGCCGGATGAATATTGTATTTGCACACAGTTCCTGCCCAATGGGCCCTGGGAAACCTTGTCACTCTCTTTAACTGAGCTGCATTCTAAACCTAAGGAGAGTTGAGATCTTGAATGCACTGTAAATGACTAAAAATTGGGTCAAAATAGGTATACAGCAGGTTGTAAACCTCGCAAGTCTGGGAAGCCTCATTTGTGATACAAAGAAAAGTCAACTTGGTCTAGAGTTGTGCTATTTAATACAGCAACCCTGAGTCCAAGGTGACCATTGATCATTAAAAATATGGCTCTTGTCATGTGTGTAAAATATATTTGGATATATTGAATTGTAGAAGTTATTAAGATTGAGTCCATTTTTGGGCAGTGTTATGTGGACTAAACCCAAGGCCTACCACGTGCTAGGCAATGCTCTATCACCAAGCAACATCCCTACACCTCTTACAGCATTTTAAAATTGGATTTGATTATGTTTCTACTGAGCAGCGCTCATCAAAAAAGCATAGGCATGGAAATAGGTTAAAGTTCTGACCAGGACAATAACATATTTAGAACTGACTGTTTGGTCATGTGTATAAAACAAAAAGAAGAGGGAATAGTCTAAAGCCAAGGAGAGTAGTTAGAACACTCCTGTGATGGCTCAGGAAACAAGCGATTGCCATATTCTGGATCAGAAGGGTTGTATTTCCATCTGATACAATTACCATTTTCTGCATTAGTAGTAGGGAACAAAATACTACTAAAGCAACAAAAAATGAGGTTATCAAAAATGGGTGTGTATGCTTGTGTGCATGCATGTGTACGTGTGTGTGTGTGTGTGTGTATTTGTTTGGGAAAGTCTTATACAACTGTCTGAACAGCAGAGCCAACACCTTTGTACTCATTTTATCACATTTTGATCAACTCTGGTCTGACGGCACGGGAAAACACGGCCTTCTGTGTATCCACATGACCGAGTCATCCGAGGCTAGTGAAAGAATTTGTGCTTCTAGACTGAGCTCTGCTGCTTACTAACCATGTGTCTCTTTACATGTTGCTTCAACTCCCTGAGTTTCACGTCTGAGTAAGTACAATAGTTAAACCTCCCAAAGGCTTGCAGGGAGATTAGAAGCAAAAATGTAAAAGCACAGAAACCTAAATGACAAGTGCCCTAACATTGTAGGTGTGCATGTTTTTCTTTTCCACCAATTACATCAGCACCCAGGGCTGAACACAATTTTACTTCCTGGGATTGGGTGACCATACCCTCTCATTAGTGGGAAGATTGTTGTTCTTGAAGGTGCCACTCTATTGCACCCTCCAGATCATCGCAGTATTCTTCTGCCCAGGGAAGTTGGGAATTCACAAGCAAGCATGTCCTTCTTCCCACAGATGCTCTGGCAGTGGCTGAGCTCGATAACTAGAGAGCAGAACAGGCTGCGTGAAGGTTAAGTAAACGAGATCCCGTATGTCTTCTCTGCCAGTTATCTGACCGCACAGGTGTTCAAGCACCTTTCTTTCCCTTACCTGGAGCCTGGTGTCACCAGTTGCCAGAATCATTGTGTAAGGAACACTTATCTCCTCTGTAAATACAGCTATTTTCTAAATGTCAAAGTCAAATCTATGCTGTGTAATGATCTACTGAATCCAAAAGATGTGGAATTCTTCAGCAGGAGACCCCCTAGACTTTCAATGCTGGGGGACACTTGAAGGGGGACTGCTGTGGCTCCATCATCTTTGATGAATTTTCATGACTGAGCTAGAGTTCAGCAAGATTGGATTTAGGGAAATTTATTCATGCAGGGCTGAAATGACAGACTGTAGATTGCAGCTCTTCCCTTCCTAACTTCTGTAGGTTTGGGGAATTGGATCTTTCTGAAACATTCCATAATTTGAACCTATGTCAATTACAAAATGATATCCATCGTAGCTTCTAGGCTCTGCTCAGAATTTGGTGATATTTGATGCTAGTTCTATACAATGATCCTTTAATTAGGTGCAAAATTTTGCATCATCTTAAATGCTAATATAAAAATATTTTGTTAATTACTTGGTAGTTCCCACAAAATGCAAATTACTTCATGATGAACATTGGTTCCCTTAAGGTTCCGTTGCCACAAGTAAATGCGGTAGATATGGAAGACTTCTGTTCTTAAACATTTCTGGCAGATTGTTATTTCTGTGGGGTCTTTTGGTTTCTGCTATTCACTTCTGTTGTTTTGCTTTGTGTGAATAAAGCATTCAAAGTCTTTTACTGTGCAGCTGTGTAGGTAATTGTTATTGGGAGCAATTTTGCCAAATAAACTTCTCATATTCTGTCCCTGTATTCATGGCTCCAACAGGTATGTGCCAGGCACTGGACTGGATGCTCACGTGTGACAGTGTGACCCAGGAAATTCCAGTCCCCTCTTCCCACATGACCCAGAAGAAATGTGGCAGGATCGCAAATGAGAGACGTGGTAAGAAGGATAACGTGTTACCAGGAACAGGGACCAACCTAAGGAGGACTGAATAAGGTACCCGGAGGCGGAAACAGGCTAAGTCAGGAAAGATTTAGGTGGGAAGGTTTCAGGACTCTCAGCTACAGAGTTCCTACTTCTGTCTTCAATTCCAATTATGGATCTGCCATAATTGTTGCTGTTTTTTCTTTATACATAAAAATTTTTGTTAGTTTTTTTCTGTATGTACAAATTTCTTTTTCTTTCTTTTTTTTTTTTTTTTTCTTTTTTTTTTTTTTGGAATAGGGATTGAACTCAGGCCCTTGCACTTGCCAGGGAAGTGATTATTCTACTGAGCCATCCGCCCGGCCTTTTATGTACAAATTTCGTCGACGGAGTGAAATATGACTTAACCATTTTGATACACAAAATAGGAATTTAAACCTGTGACATTATCAGGCTTAGTGATTCTAATCGCTAAAATGATGAGAGCTCATTGCTTTTCAAAATGCAATTTAAATAATTTAACACAATCTAAAATTATCCCAGTTGTATTGCATCAAACACTTTACTTCCAAATCACTTTTTTCAAACCATTTCTTTTCTAGGTTAAAGTCTACCTTTCTTAGTTTCACCCAAAGGTGGTGTCATTGGTTGAAACTCTATGATCTCATAAATGCCCCCCTAATTCTTCCATTTCCTTGCTTATTCTTTTCTACATGTTATTATTAAGAAACAAGTAAGTGCTGTAGACTATCATAAAATATCAACTGTTTTTCTGAAAGGAATGCTTTCTCTCAGGATCATTTGTATTTCGCTGCATTTGAGGGGTAGGCAATATTATGAGGAAGCTACCCTGTATAAATAGTGCTCTTGAAATACTGACTTTTCAAGACAACTGCTATCAAGTTTGTGAAATATCAGACTTTAAACATACCGATGGGCCTGCATAGAGAAGTGCAAATCAAAAAGAAGGTAGACTAGAGTTCTCAGTATGGTGAAAAGACTCTTGGCATTGCATAAACAGATTGAAGGACAGCTTTACATCTATCTACCACTTTTACATCTTCTCACGATCCCTGTGGGAAAATGACCTACTCTTTGGGTTTATCTATGATTAAAATTAGAACTGTGTTCTTGGAACCTTCTCCATTTTCATGTCATTTTTCCATGACACTTCTTGGACAGATAAAGCTCACTTATAAAGGAGGACACTCTGATATTGTCCGGTTGTCCGTGGAACCTCAGAGACCCACTACGGTAAGTCAGGGACCTTTTCCAGGCTACTTTATTAGAATTTATCCATTTTCTGCAGAAGTTGTGATTAATGTGGGTTTTGCCAGTGTCTGAAACCCTTTGTCTGCCTGACTCAATGTGTTTTACCTTTCTGTAGATGCTGCTGCTCTGGACATTCTCGCTGCTGCTGGGAACAGTAGCAGGTAAGAGAAAACACTTGAGTGGAGCCAGGAGCGACACAACGGTGCCCTTTCCAGAGACAGGGTTCTAGACTCAAGTCACAGCGAGAGTGAGGAGTGAAGCAGGGGAGATGCAGGATTAAGAGCACAAGGGCTTAGATTGAGGTTGTCACATAAGCTCTAGAATGCCTAGGTCAATTTGAATGTCAGACAAACAAGAAATAATTCAAACACAAAAATGTAACACATTAACTTTTTTAAATATTTTAATAAACATTTTATGTTTCTTTTTTAAATTTTTATGTATTTGGTACAGGATCTCACTACGCAGCTTGGAGTCATAGCGATCCTCCTGTTTCAGCCTCCACAGTGCTGGGATTGCAGTGCACCGCCACGCCTGGTTTCATGGCTGGCTCTGTGCACCCAGGGCAGGGCCAATTGGCATGTGGTGCTAGGGATCGAACCCAGGTCCTTGCATTTGAAAGGTGCTTAGCTATCTCTGACCGCAAGCTATCTCTGCAGCCCTACACATTTTAGTTTTGACCTGTATTTTTACTATCTGAGATAGCATCCCTAGCTTGGAGTCAAAGGGAAAGTTTTAATTCCTTAAAGCTCTACTAGGCTGAACAAAATGCAGAGCCCTTGGTGCTCCAGGGTCTTATCTGTAAAGTGGGGATAATGAACTCACCTTTCTCAAGGCCTGGGCCTGATGCTTAGGTAACATGTGCACCTCATCCAGCCCAGCATGTGGCACATACCAGCCCCCATGGCAACAACTACTTATTCCTATTGTTACCCTGGATTTTATCCTCCTCCAGAACTCATCTTTCAAATTATCACTTTATACAATGACATACCAGCCTATAGTTGGATCCAGGTCCAGGTCTTTTGCTTCATTATATCTGAGTCATTTCTTCATAGCATGAGTCCAGGATGGTCTTCAAGCACAGGTCAGACATTTTCTGCCCAGCCAAGAAAGAGATAGGAAGTTTTGGTTTTTGCCTGAACCTTAACTGGAGGCCCCGAGTACAAAGGCAAGCAGTGGCTGCTAGAATTCGAGAACCTCCACACGCAGCCTGGCACCCCACCTGGGAACACAGGGCCATTCCTGAACATCAATGGGCCAAGGAGACATCTGGGTTGAGAAGCTTAAGTAGTGTCTTCCTGGGACTGAACAGAGACGTGATGGGCAAGATATTGTCCCTGGGGCTAGAGTGAAGAACGGCAGCCTGTGGGAACTGAATGTGTTGTCTCTCTCAGGTGCTTTGTGAATGTGTAAGGGGAACATGGAAAATTAGAGCAAGAATATCTGCCAAGAAATAGAACTGTAGCTTAAAAACCATTTTTTAAAAAAAACATCTAATGCTATAATGAATTAATATTCTTGAAACCTCTCTGGGTGATTGCAGGAGGTGAGATATGCTACAATCGACTTGGCTGCTTCAGCGATGCTGCTCCATGGGGAGGAACCATCATAAGACCCTTGAAAATGTTACCCTGGGCTCCAGCTCTCATCAATACCCGCTTCCTGCTCTACACTAATGAGAATCCAAGCAAGTACCAAGTAAGAACATGTATACACTTGCAGGATATGCTTCGACCTATTTGCAGCTAGTAAGGGTGTTTCTTACTCTATTTTATAACGAAATACCACAGGCTAGGTAGATTAGTTTACTGCTTATTTGACCTAATGTTGCAGAGGCAGGGAAGTCCAAGGTTAAGCATCCAGACCATGGATCTATCTGGTGAGAACTTTCTTGCTTACTTAAAACATAGCAAAAGGTACCACATGCTCAGAGAGTATGTAGGATAAATATATGCTTCATGAGGAGCCCATTTCTGTGGCAGCTAACCCAGTCCTGCAACAATGGCACATATTCATGAGGCAGAGTCCTCATGCTCTATCACATGTGCCAGCACAACAGTGATTAAATGTTAGCACAGGTTTGGAGAGGACATTTGAATCATGCAATTTCATCCCTGTTTCCCTCCAAAATTTGTGGCCTACTCATACACAAAATATTCTATCCCAATAACCCTAAATGTCTTTACTTGCCCTGCATCAACTAAGAAATCCAAAGTTCAGTGTTACCTAAATCAGATATAGTGAAACTCAAGATGTGATTTGTCCTGAGGCAGATTTCCTAGGATCTGAAATCATACACATTATCCACTCCCAAAATACATTAGTAGACAAGCATAGGATAGACTTTTTCCATTCCAAGTGAGAGGAATATGCAAG
Organism: Octomys mimax; assembly: GCA_002564305.1. Taxonomy (NCBI): domain Eukaryota; kingdom Metazoa; phylum Chordata; class Mammalia; order Rodentia; family Octodontidae; genus Octomys; species Octomys mimax. The sequence continues at coordinate 10,090 of NDGM010936581.1, read as the reverse complement.
AAAAAGGAACAACAGGTCTGCAAGTGAGTCTCAAATCCAATAGTGTTAATAACATTAAGTCCTGAGACTACCATAATCTTTTACTCCATGCACCACCTCCTGGACACACATGGTTTTGCTCGGCTTGGTGCCCCAGCATCCTCTAGGTTGGCATCCTGTGCTGTCAGCTCCTCCAGGCTGGTGGTGTGTGCTGCTAGCTCCAAGTTTTGATGTCTCCAGGTCTTCTCCCACTTCCACGGCTCCCCATGGTGTAGCAGTGATTCTCCATGGTGATTCTATCTCTCCCTCACATTTCTGCCTGTCCACAATCTCCCTTGCAGTGCCCCAGAGCCCTTGCCTTCTATAAGCCTGGAAGCTTAATGCCCCATATAGTCTACCAGTTTGCGGCAGGCACTCTGCAGAGTGGTAGCCTAAGCCACATCCACCTTTTGGCCACAGATGAGAGAGCTGAGGAGCAGAAACTAGAATGCAGAATTCAGAGACTTGAGCTAATTCCAGGCAGCAAACCACAGAGAATGTCTCAGGCTCACCACCACCACCCCCCGCCCCCTCCAAACCACTTAGCCCTTGTAGAGCTCCTCATCTGTGATGGGAGAAGAAGTGTTAAAGATCAGTGAAATGTCCTTGGGGCCTTTCTCCCATGATGCATGAGTAGCACCTGGGTTCCTTCTATCCACAGCCATCTCCTTAGCAAATGGGCACTCGATCGCATACTTGCTTTACTCTTCAAAAGACACCCTTGTACTCTCTACTTGCCTAGGCCATAGATTGTTCAAATTCTATTCTGCTTCTCTCTTAATTCTAGATCTCATCTTAAGTCATTCATTCCATCTCATACCTCACTTATAAGTAAAAGTAAGTATGCAACAGCCTGAATGATTTGTTTCTTAGCTATCTCCTCTGACAAATATTTGGTTCACTGCACTTAAATTCTATATCCCATAAAGTCCCAGATTATGAGCACAATTTTGCCAAGTTGTATAACAACAAATGTATAACAAGGATTGCATTTACTCTGGTTTCTAATATCTTTTTCCTCATTTCCATTTGAGAATGACATTTACCTACTTTCAACATTCTTGTCCTGATGACTTAAGTAGTAATCTTTATGAAGTTTCAGACTTCCCCCATAGCTATTCTCTTCCTCAGAATGTTCATTAGTACCATCCTTAGTACCATCCATCAGTACCATCCTTAATGTTCCATTCGTGGAACATTAAGGATGTTCACATTCTTAATTACATATCCTTCACATTCTTCCAGCCTCTACCCATTACTAAATTCCAAAGCTGCATCCACATTTTTGAATATTTGTTATAGCAACAGTCCTATTTCTAGAACTCTATTTCTATCTTAGTCCACTGTCAAGTGCTTACCTGAATACTACAGACTGGATTCATTATAAAAAAAATAGATTTCACTTGGCTCAAGGTTCTGGAGGCAGCGAAGTGCGAGATGAAGTGTGTGCATCTGGTGAAGGTGATCTTGTGGCATCAGAACATGGAGGAAAGCCAGGAGGGAGGAGGGAGAGAGAGAGAGAGACAGACAGAGAGACAGAGACAGAGAGACAGAGACAGACAGAGAGAGACAGACAGAGAGAGAGGCAGACAAAGAGACAGGGAGAGAAAGAGAGAGATAAAGACACACAGAAAGAGAAACTCTTTCATCCAGAATCCACTCCCACAATGTGACCGCTCCCACAGTACTGGCATGAACCCACTCATAAGTGTAGAGTCCTCATGACACAGCTCCCTTTTAAAGGTCTCATCACTTTACACATCACAATGGCAGGTAAGTATCAATATGAGTTTGGAAGGACATATTCAAACTATTGCACATTCTGAATATCCAAGTCTTCTGAGGAAAACTAATCAGATGATGGAACTTGTATCCTTGTAAGTTTTCAGGAAAATAAGCACACATGCTACTTTGTATAAACTGTTTACAAATGGTCCATGAACTTCACAATAATTTTTCATTACTTCATTAATGTAATTAATAAACATTCTAAATATGGGGAGTGCTATGGTTTGAAATGGCCCCAATAAAACACATGTCAAATTTTAATTGCTGTTGGGATAATATTAGCAGGAAGAACTGTTAAGAGGTGATTGATTCAAGAAAGTGTCCACCTTCAAAAACGGGTTAAGATAGTTGCCAAGGGAGTGGATAATCCAGTTGGTCCTCTGTGCCTTATGTTGACTTACCAATACACATTCTAGCATGAGAACACAGCACCAAGGCCTGCTCCACACTTTTGGACTTCCCAATATATGGAACCAAGAACCCAATCAACTATTGTTTATGCATTATCCACTTTGGTGTGTTCTCCTATAGCACCAGGAAACGAATTAAGACAGGGAGTTATACTTACGAAATAAACGCCCCCGCCCCCGATCACACACACATACACACAATTATGTACAGCATGTATCCATATCATCAAAATACAAACAAATTATATGCATTGTGTATATACATGTATGTATATACCCAATACACACACAAACAGACACAAACACAGAAAGTTCCATTACATAGAGTCCAAATGCATAGCACTGGTGTTGTAACACACATATCACCTTGGGTTGAGCGACTACAAAAATATGATGAGTGGAAATTAGCAGCTTGGTGATGATTGGTTTGGAAGTAATGACAGGATTCTTATTCACAGGGATTTCTAATTCCAGCAGTTTTCACCTATCTACCACCTCCCTCCAAATATAAATGACTCCAGAGGACAGTAAGAAAAATTTGACTGAAACCCTTTTCTCCCCAAAATAGGAACTTGTTGCTGATGCATCAAAGATCAGAAATTCCAACTTTAAAACAAATAGGAAAACCCGTTTTATTATCCATGGATTCACAGACAAGGGAGAAGAAGATTGGCTGGCCAATATATGCAAGGTAAGTCCTGGTAATGTTCTGGGGGAGGGTTCTCTCTTGCGTGAAAATTAACAATCAGTAAGACCCTCGCCTCAACTCAAGAGGGTAAATCCTGGGCCCCGCCATACTAGAGGATCCTCTGACCCTTCTCATGAAGGCACAGGGGAGGTCCAGGAAACGGTTTTCAGTGGAGAGGGCCTGGGGTCGTCTCCAGGCAATCAAGTGGACAGGCATATGGTGGCTCCCGAAAGTGGATATTTAATAATTAATACAGAGGCATTTCACAACTTTACAGCAGAAACTGGCATACAGGTGCACCCCAGCTGATTCTAGCCTCAGTTTGTTTATTAGCTTTTAATTTCCTGCAGAGCTAAGCAGTTCATTTGCCCAACCAACGCTCTTTAGGCTTTCGCTTGTTGCTCTGCCCTCTCCTGGTGGCGATGTGTAGGAAAACCATGATGCTTTTCATTTCTGGCTTCCGTTGTTTCTATAGCAATGATCTTATCTCTTTAATTTGTTTTTGGTTCTGTTCTAAGATTTAAAAGACAGAAAATCAAATAGAATAAATTTTCCTAGCAGCTAGTAGTGCTTGGAGACCATTATGATTGATTCATTCATTTGAGTATTTATTTACAATGTCATCAAATTCCTGTGGCTGCTGTGGTACAAAGCTTTATTAAATTCTCCAGAGAGCTCAAGAAAACAACACCAATGCTGGGCTAAACGATGTATTCTTGGCCCTGACTGAATCATGCCGAAGGCAGGACCAAGCCAGGCCCAGAATCTATAGGCTGATCCCAGGGACAGATAAGCACACCAGAATCCATTCACTTTGAAAGCTTGGAAATAATCATTAAAACCACAGTTTTCTTCTGAAATACATTTGATAATTATTGGATGGAGGTGGAAGTGGAAGTAAAATACAGCTTCCTGTACAGCAATGGAGAAAAGAAATATGATTTGTAACTCAAAGGGAATATATATTTAATAGACACAAATAAACTATTTCTAAGATCCCAGAAGCAGATGTTTTAATGAATTTCATTTGGCTTTGACAACACGTTTGAGTTACTGTAGATAGTAATAAGGCAAACTAGATGTATTCAGGCCTATGATTCCAGTCCTGACTCCATCTTCAGTTTACCAGGGCCTAAGTAAGTTCCTGCTTTGTATTCTTCTGTTAGGAGATGCTATCTAAGAAGGTTTTATTGCTCTCTAACTCTTTTTGAAAAAGCAAAGAATACAGTGTGTATAACCACACACTCAAGCAAGCAATTTTTGCCATGACTATGCTTCATAAACCTATAATTTAAACTCATTGTACAGAAGCTCTGGTAGATATCTGGCAGACTGTGCTTTCATATAAAATATATTTACACATGCAAGGAGTCCTAACATAGTCTTTCATTCATGTAGCATATGTCTGCTGACCACCTACTATGTGCCAGGTGTTGTTCTAGGCACTGAGGACAGTGAAAGAGCTAGGTCATATTCTTTGGTGCATCCTAGTAAGGGACATGAGAGTCCTTTGGTACATATGGTGCTCTGACAAGACAACTCATTGTACCACATCTTTTACGTTCTGGTCTTAATGAAATGCCTATGTATCTGTTGCAGTAGAAATCCCAAGAATCCAGCTCCCTCAATGACCCTGTTTCCAATTAGAACCACTGTTAAACTAAGGAGGGATTCCATAATTAACAGTCTAGGTGTTTGCTCACAACTCTAGGGTTAAAAACAACATGATACTGCACAGGTCAAGGAGGGAACTTACTCTAGTCCTCAAATGTGTTCATACAAACTAATACAGATTGTGAGTTAAATACAGATAGTGAGTTATTTCCCTTTTATTGTGTCTCTTCTTAGAACATGTTTGAGGTGGAAAGTGTGAACTGTATTTGTGTGGACTGGAAAGGTGGCTCCAGGACTGGATATACCCAAGCCACGCATAACATCCGAGTTGTGGGTGCAGAAGTGGCCTATTTTGTTGACATCCTTCAGGTACCCACTTTTGAATTATTCAAAAATCCAAACACATTGATCTCTAGGTTCTCTTTCCCAAAGAAAAACTAAATATGTGTTCATCTCTTTTATTCAATTTATATTTTTAAGTAATATACTGTACTACTGTGTTTATTATGACACATAAGAACATGAAAATTGTATGTGTCTATAGAGCATGTGTGATGTTTGGTGTATATATTTTATTGTGTTCAAATCAGGATAAATATATCTCTTCAAACATTTACCACTTTTATGATAAAAACATTAAAAATTATTTCTTCTAGCTCTTTGAAATTCACACTATGTTATTGTTATCTATATTTATCCTACAGTGCAACAATGCACACCAGAACCTCTTAAGTCCTATTTCTCGGTGCCCATTAATTAATCTTTCCCTATCTCTCCCTCTTTGAAACTCCCCCAGCCTCTGCACACTACCTCCCTTCTCTCAGCGTCTCCTCTCCATTTCTATAAATCAATAGCTTTATATCATGTACATGAATGAGATCATGTGGTACTCACTTTTTCATGCCTGGTTCATTTCACTTAATATGATTTCCAGTTTCGTCCACATTATCCCACGTAGCAGGTTTCCACACCACACATTTTTATGACTGAACATTATCTCATTGTGTATATGTGCCAACAAAATTTTATTTATACATTCGTCAGTTGATAAACACTTAGGTGGGTTTCCTTTCTTGGCGACTGTGAATTGTGCTACAGTAAATATGGGAGTGCAGCTCTCTCTTCAGCCTAATTCCTTTTCCTCTGTTTATATAGTGAGTAATGGGATTTCTCAGTATATATTCTGAATAGTATGATTTCTGGGGCATATGGTAGTTCTGTGTTTAATTTTTTTGAGGAATCTCCATGCTGTTTTCCATAGTGGTTGTATCAGTTTATATTCCCCAACCACACAGTGCAAGAAATTTTTTCCATATCCTTTCCAGCACTTGGCATTGGTTGTCTTTCTGATACCAGCCATCTTTGCTGGGGTAAATTGATATCTCATGGTGGCTTTGATTTTTATTTCCCTGATAATTTTCATTTACTTGTTAGCTGTTTATGTATCTTCTTTTGAGAAAGGTCTATTCAGTTCTATTGCTCATCTTTAAATCAAATGTGTGTGTATGTGTGTGTGTGTGTGTGTGTGTGTGTGTGTAGTTGCTTGAGTTCTTTCTATATTCTAAATATAACCTTTCCCCCTTATCAGACATCATTTACAAATATTTTCTCCCATTTTGTAAATTGTCTCTTGATTCTTATTACATCCTTTACTGTGCAAAATCTTTTTACTTTGCTGTAATCCCAATTTTTCCCTGTGCTTTTGGAGCCTTAAAAAGTCCTCATATATTTTAAACTCTCAAAGTAGGAATGGATAGCTAACAAAGACACTTCCCTACCAGTTGAAAACAAAAGGTAAAGACATTGAGTTCATCAATAAACTTATTTGGTTCCATAAACTAGAGCCCTCTTAAGTGAATTTACTTAAGAAACTATGTGAGTCATTTCTACAGAATTATGCAATGTTTTTTAAGTTTCATTAGTTATTCCTCCTTGTATATAACAATGTTAACCTCAAGATCAAACTAATTTCTTTAAAGAGAAGCACACTGGTAACAAAGTAACCTGAGTGCACAGCCAAAATCTTAAAGCTGCGTCATCATCTCTAGGTAACCACTTCAACTCCCTCAGTCTTCTTTGTACAGCATAGAATAGACTAGAAGTCTATCTCTACCTGTTTAAAAGTTCAAAATCACTTCTGTTTTTCATTATAGTTGTGGGGGAAGTCATGAAAATCAGTAGTTTTGAAGAAGCAATGTGTCCACTTAAACTCCAGTTTGGGGAAGTTCCATTTCTATTCCTATTTTGAGTTCTGCTATACTGGAAAGTATTCTCAAGAGTGTTTCTTTCTTAGAAGAGGCTAAGGTCACTTCTAACCATCTTAGTTCTTGGGATCTCAGGTTGGGTCTAGGAAATATGTATTTTCTACTAACTCAGAAGATATACTGTTTTCATTAAATCATCAATGTTAATTTGTCATGGGTAACAAGTGTTCCTTCTTGTGTTGGTAGAGGGAAGGCATCATTATCACAGGAACTTTTATGGCTTGCTATAGGTAAAGGCTTTCCTACAACTGCTACTTCTCAAGTGCCTTCCACTCCAACAATCTTTATGTCAAAGAGATTCATTTTGATGTGACATAGTCACTTCCTTAACTTTCCAACAGTCTGGACTGGGATACTCACCTTCCAACGTCCACGTCATAGGCCACAGTCTGGGTGCCCATGCTGCTGGGGAGGCTGGAAAGAGGACCAAGGGGACTATCGGGCGAATCACAGGTTGGTCACAACAGTGAGAACTGCAAAATGAGACTGTGGGCAGCACATACAGGGTCAGTAAGGAAATTCAGAAGAGAACTTCAGTGCAATCTGCTTGCATTTTGTCACATTTTCTGAACTGGGCTACATGATCATAAACAAGGCCTTGTGGGTTTGTTGTTATTGACCCTTGGTGTGCATGCCCCTTCTAAAACATAAATATATTTCACATGTTTAAAGTAAGAGTTAAGAATATCCAAAGACCATTTTTATATTTATTACCACATGGTCAGATATTCAATAAGGACAAGTTTTATGAATAGAATAAATATCAAAAGTAAAAGAATAAATAGAATTTCACCTGCAGAGCACAAATATATATAATTTTATTTTATTCTGCTTCAATAAGAATGGCTAATGAGCCCCAAATGTCAACAGAGTTGAGGGAAATGGAACAGATTATCAGGCTTGCTTGGGCTACCAGTTTTGGGTACTACTAATTAGATTTTAAAATGTTATTTTGCAAATGTCACCCTGGCTGCATTAGTCCAGTGGAGCCACAAGTACTATATCTTAAAACAACTCTGTAATCTTGTGAGAATGCTGTTGCTATTGTATCCTGGATCTGAGACATGACTATCTCGAGGAAGAACTGCTTTTCTCTTCCAAGTTTCCATTTTAACCTAGTAATTGTCTTTTTAATTCTTTGGATAAGTTGGGTGTATTTGGAATGATAGGAGAACCTGGAATGTCTGTCCACTAGTTTGGTGAAAAGAAGCTCTTCTAGAATATTCCCTCCCATAGTTTATAATGTTCACCACAGTACCTCCTCAGCCAGTCACTGGACCATGTCAATCTGTGGACTCAATGACCAGGAGAGCCAAGATTCTTGCCCTGCTGTGAGATTACAATCTTTTCACTGAGAAGCTTTTAATCCAGTGTCCCTCTGGGTCTGCATCCTTTCTGGTGATTGCTGCTAGGGAACAAGATGATTCTCCCATAAGTAGAGAAAAAAATCTGTCTTTTGGGAAACATTCACTTTCAAGCAAAGAGCAAACTAAAATCATTGTGGTAAAGAGGGACTTATTTATACCTTACTGTTATTAACTTGTGATTAGAGGCAATACTCCCACTCAGGTCTGTAACTAATGAGGAAAAGTAGAAGATGCATAAATACTGATTTATGAATCTGGTTTGCTTTAGGGTTGGATCCTGCTGAGCCTTACTTCCAGGATACACCTGAAGAAGTTCGACTGGACCCCAGTGATGCCCAGTTTGTGGATGCGATTCACACAGACGGTGCCCCCATGATCCCCAACATGGGTAAGCTCTGTGATTTGTCCTTTTGGGGGGTTTTGAGTCTACATATTAGTGTGTTTTAGCAAGTCCTGAAGGTATATCATACCATAACCTTCCTCTATTTTTAAAATTCTTCAGGATTAGGAATGAGCCAAACTGTGGGTCACCTGGATTTCTTTCCCAATGGAGGGGTGGAAATGCCCGGATGTCAGAAGAACCCTCTCTCTCAGATTGTTGACATAGATGGAATCTGGGAAGGTAAAACTGTGATGTGCACAATGAGAATTTCATTGTAAAATGTTTGTATTTTTGTTTACCAAACTTATTAACAACTTTGGAATTGTATGGGTTAGAAGAATTTTTCATTGCATCCTTGAGGCATAGTTTCCTGCTGGGATAAGTGGTCATGAGGAAACCATGGAAAAGATCCTATGTTGTCATTCGACTTGCCAAGGATTCATGGAATACATTATTCCATCAGTCAGGGAAGACATTATTAAGTTGTGTTTGTGTCTCTGTAGACCAGTCTTTCCTTTCTTGGGTCATTTTTCCTTTTCTCTTAACAATAACATTAGTTATTATAAGTTTGTAATTGCATTGCAAATCATAAATACAAGGTATAAATGGTTTTGTGCCATGACCTCAAGGAGCTTACGCCAATTAGAGAAATCTTGTCAATAACTGTTGTGATCATGATATTAACTTAGAAAAATAATATCATCACTCATGTGTAATCATGTCTGACTTTACAGGATCCCGTGACTTTGTGGCCTGTAATCACTTAAGAAGCTACAAGTATTATGCGGATAGCATTGTCAACCCTTCTGGCTTTTCCGGCTTCTCTTGTTCCTCTTACAAGGACTTCAGTGCAGTAAGTGACCACATTTTAGCTAAAGAATTTTGGGAGCATCACTTCTCAGGACTGGAGAGGTTCACTATGCAAAACAGCGTTAAATAAGTATTTTATCACTTCTCTTCATGTTTGCCAGATACTCAGATTTGTTTTAGGAATGATTCTAAATAACAGCAAGAAAAGAACCAGTCTGCGGATGTCTTACCTATGTTTATAGAATGTTACAAACATTGAAAATGTCCTTAAATGCTGGTCTGTTAAATTATTGATTTAGGGCATGTGAAAATCACTGTGCAGTTTCATGATACTCCATATTTCTGAAAATTTTCATCTTGTTTGCCATCTTTCTGGTATCCACGTTGAACTCTGTTATATGTATTCTTACATGCGACATATCCATTGTCATTATTTTTGCAATATTAACTTTTTTCTGTTATATGTATTCCTATATATGATATATCCATTGTCATTATTTTTGCAGTATTAACTTTATTGTTAGACTATTTTAAGATTACTATTTTAACACACAGCCTTTAACACAGAAAATTTTGAGTTAAGTATATTGTAGGGGAAATTACAGTTGCTATGTAGATATATCCCAGTAATTAAGAGGACCAAAATCCAGATTTCACCATTGAACAAATGAATGATTTTGAACAACCTCACCGGGGCTGGCGAGATGGCTCAGTGGTCTAAAGCACCTACTTGGAACAAGCTGAACTAA